>CM076241.1:22624225-22841225 GCA_038380155.1 Pseudococcus jackbeardsleyi | reverse complement strand
TTTTGAGCCCAAAATGTAGTCAAGTTTTGAGTATTTTCAAAAAATTGGCATGTGACCTATGAAACTGGGGTAGAATTTCGTCAAAATTTCAAAAATACCATCCAAACTTTTTTTGAGCCATTTTTGAGAATTTGAGTTTCAAATTGAGTCAATTTTTGAAAATTGCTGAAAAGTTCAAGTGTAACACATGAAAGTGTGATAGAATTTAGCCAAAAATTCAAAAATGTCATGCAAAACTTTTTTTGGTCATTTTTATCTTTTCTTCCAAAGAGTACCGGTTGTTAAGATAGTCGAATGTGCTTCCGAGCTGAAATTTGAAACTAACCCGCGGAATTTGGTTCCTCGAATCTAAAAACCATGTGGTAAAATTTTTGGCCCCCTACCCCTCTCCTAATCTTAATTATGGGGCAAAACGTTATTGTTTCAGCATTTCCATTAAAAATTTCCATCTCTACGAGTTTTCAGCTATTTTTTTTTTTTAATTTTTGTGAGTTGTACTCCGTACTCAGGAATATTAGTGGGTGGTTTGAAAAAATTTTGGATAATTTTTTTCTAGTCAAAATCGCATTTTAAAACTTCAAATCGAGTTTTCAACATGACGTTTCAGAGATGCAATTCTGTAAAAAATATATTTTATGTATCTAGTCTTTATGTATATCGTGATATTTTTTCCAGAATTTTTCAGATGGGGTAAGACCTTAAAAAACTCGAAAAAAAAACAAGTTTTCACCACGTTTTTTGCTTTAAAAAATAACCGTTTCTGGCCGAAAAAATTCTATTTCATCTCTTGTTTGTGATTTTTGTTATTCAAGTTCAAATAGGTAAATACAGCACAAGGCTCATAACTGAATATCTCACTTTCACTGCATACAAAATTGTCATACGAAAAAATTTACAACAGACTCATGTTCTGCAGCTCAAAATACTCAAAATACTCAAATAACTCCATTTGTGTAATCAAAGCACTCAAATTTTGAAAATTCTGGGCGAAAATAATTTTTTTTTAACCCTCGAAGTGTACACTTCAAAAAAATTCAAATGGTACACTGTGGTGAATTTCACCACCACACTAAATATATTACTTGCGGTCAGGGTGAAACAGCGGGAATCAACGAGAGTAGTGGCAATGTGTATTCCGAACTATTTAAAACGAAACCTACGGTCTAGCTCACATCTACCAGCCCATTTTACCATTTTTGATAGACGTAATGCTACGTTAAAAAAAATCGACCAACGAAATTCACCTTAAGGCCCACTTTTCGCAGATTGAGTCCATGAGAATCAATGGACAAATGTAACCTTAAGGTTTAGTTGAAGCATGTGATGAAATTTTATTAAATTCAATGCGAAAAATAAAAAAATAGCCCTTGAATAGGTTCGTATAGGCAACCACAAATACGTCCTCGAATTGTGCGTAAGACGTTCTACTAAGCGCCCCTCCCCTCGTCAGGCGAACAGTTACACGCTCCACCCGCGTGAACAGAAACCGGTATTGGTGGTGAAATTCACCAAGTGTACCTTTAGAGGGTTAAATTTTAAGCTAAAATCATGGAGACGAGCAAGAGGCGAACTGACGATAATTTCTGTTATTTTTTTAAAATAATTTTTTCCTCAAGGTATTTCAAAATGATCATTTTTTTCTTGGTGCTAAAATTTTTGGCAATTTTTTCCTCGAAGAAAATAATTTTCCACTTCAAAAGTTCACTGTTGAAAATTTTCCTGGTAAAAATTGCATAAAATGCGTGTAGCATAGAAATGTGAAAAATTGCACGAAAAAAATCTGAAAAAATTTTAATTTATTCGGGCAAAAAAAATGCAAAAAATAAATTTGTGAATGGGAATTTTCATGAAAATTCTTTAATTACAAGTCGAGCTCAAAAGCTGCTCAACATTTTTTCTCAGCTCAAAAAATATCATATTCAGCTAAAATAATTCATTATCATACATTTACGTTTTTACATTCTTTAGCGAAATGCCTGGCCGATGAATTCCGATGTAATGATGGACACTGTGTTCAGAGTACTCGCAGATGCGATGGAGGAAAAGATTGTCGAGATAATAGTGATGAAATGAATTGTCCTCCTCCGACAGCTCCCCCGACTACAAGTTTGAAAAATTTCATTGTTTTGAACCGCAGTAGGTGTGACTAAAACTGAATATTAATTTGACTTTTTTTTTTCAGTTGCCAGTCCTGCTACCAGTCCTCCCGTGAAAGCCAATAATTGAAATCAGAGCACCAAGAGTTGTTAGGTGCAGAGCATGTTCTCTGTGTATTTAATTTGCGTGAGGATGGTTAATTTTTTGGGTAAATTTTGAATGCTTCGGTTTAAAACGAATAAAATTATCTGTATACTAGTTTATCTGATTTGTACATTTGAATGCTATTGATATTATATGTATTTGATGAATTTTTGAAAACATTTTACCGTTTTTTTTTTTTTTCATAGATACCTTCCTATTTTTTAATTATTTATTATTTTGGTCTGCGGTCTGGAATAAGGCCTCTAGAAAAATATAAAATCCTCCGATGTTTGAATTACAAGTACATTTTTTTCCCTTTAAAAGGATCATAAAAAAATTGAAATGATTTTAGCCATTATTTTTCTCATCCATATTGAAGTAAATAATCATATATGTAATTAATTGGATGAGTTCGTATAGGTTGCTATATATTACTTTTGTAAAACCCATTTCCTTAGATACCTATCCAATTGAAAATAATTTTTCTTATCTTTGACTAATTAAAATTTTGAAAATGTTTCATTTGCGAAATTGATATTACTTCAAAGTTCAATGTCAAATTTTTCCAAGGTGAAAAACAACGTAATTTATCCCCTCCTTGAAAAAATTCCTAGTAAGTAACATAATTTTCCTTTTATTTGAAAAAAAAATTCCTAAAAAGTCGCATAATTTACCATTTATTTAAATTTACAGATATCTTGAATTTAGTTTTGTTATCAACTGCAAAATAAATCGCCAAAAATGCTAATTAATTAGAATACGAGTAGATAATAATAAAGATTAAGATGACGCGGGTTGAAAATTTTTATATAAACTTCATTTTTCCAATCAATGTTGCCATTCGTCATTTTATTTATATCCACTGGTTCAAGTGTTTGACTAAATATTCGGAAAATCTGGCAAAAAGTGAGTTTTTTTTTCAATTGTGTCGCCTTGCTATTTATTCGGCATAAATTGCAAGATGTCGTCGAAAATTGTTTTGGTAGCAATTGCATTGCTATTTCAATGTCAGCTCTTCGTCTCAGCAGGTAGGTAATATTTTTCAATAATTTTTTCCGTTTTTGTAAAAAAATTTATTCTGGTAAAAAATTGAAATGAAAAATTTTTAGATAAAATTTTCATAAAATTGGATTATTTTTCGATCTGTCTGGAATAAAATTAAAATAAATATTGACGTAAAAAATTTTAAAAACTGAAAAAAAAGTTGAAAAATAATTCAAATTTGAACGATTTTTACTCGGAATTACTAATAAGCAATTTTTCGCAATTTTTAGGTCCTTAAAAATTGCTTTTTCATATTTTAAAATAAGAAATAAATTATTCAGAAAAAAAAACGAAAACATTTTTTGATTATCTTTTTCACTCGTGCAACTTTAGTGCTAAGAGAGAGTTCCAGTTTTCACAATGTTTTCTTTTACTTTGATAAATTTTGAGGAGAGAGGCGATGGGAGACAATTCTTCATTAATTTTTTGTGACCTAGTTAGGGATTTGTTTCCATTTATCCTTCTGTGATCTTTCATAAAAATTTCCAACCCAGCTTCAATAATGTTTTCGCTTTGAAATTTGGCCAATAATTCACATTTCAATTTTTTGTTCCTTAAATCAAAATGGTCGGAAAATTGTTGTGAACAGATCAGGAGGCCACAGATACACAAGTATCTGTGAACTGGCAATTTTATCCACTCCTTTTTTGATTCAGCACAAAAAAATATAAATGAATACCTTCAAGTTGCCCCTTAAAATAAAAAGTAGACAATATATCCAACAGGAGAGATGAAAAATTTGACATTCATGTGCACGTTTTAGGAGTTTTAAAACCGTACGAGTACTCAATGAGCCCAATAATGGTCGAAAATAATGGGCGAATAACATTTTTTTTTTTTTAGAGATTTAAGTAATAATGTTAGTATTGTTAGTATCTCTAAACGTAAAAGATCTTTCACACATTCAAAATTTTATACTTATAATTTCATAATAGTTCAACTGTTGCATTTATCATCAAATCATATTTTACCGATTAAAATTAAAACTTCGATTTTCGAAAAAAAAAATAATAATAAAAAATTATTATAGTTAAAATTTTAGCTATCCAAGTTCATATCAAGATTTTTATAGAATTTCCAAAAGTTGAAAAATCGTTATTTTCAACAATACTTTCTGATATTTTCTAAAAAAAAATCCTCTCTGAAATTCATCTGTCTGCTATTATCAACCTTCTGAACTCAAATTTGAAATTTCAGCCATTTAGATGCCTATGGTGAATTATTTCGAATTTCATTTGTACATTGCTGTGTTTGCTGATCAAAAATACATCCTAAAAGTATTCGTCTAGTTATCCAGCCAATTCGAGATTTTCGCGTTAAATTAAATTAGAAATGAAACTAGAATTCCATTTTCAGCTTTCTGAGGTGATTTCCATTGAGACGAAGCTGAAGGCACCAAAATGACCAAAATGACCAAAATGACCAAAAGTTGACAAATTCGATGCTAGAAAATTGATTTTTGAGTAAAATCAAAATTTTTTCAAGTTTGGTAAAATGATTTTATTTTCAAAAATAAATATTTCCATTACGACTTTTATGGAAAGTTTATTTTTAAATTATCACCAAAAATCGAAATATTAATTTGGGCAGCTGAAATGAATATTTTTCCGAGGTAAAAAAACAATTTCCTCTTTTCTCTTTCGAAGCACCCCCTGAGGCTATTCTAAGATGGAAATTGGAAAAAATTTCAACTACAAAATTTAAAAAAAAAACAAAGTTTAAAAATTGACATGGAATGATCGATTCAAATTTATACAGTGAGACCGTTAACTAGTAAAAAACGAAAAATTAATTAGCCAGTTTTTCCTGAGAAAACGAGACAATTTTTCAAGAACGAGTCAGTTTTTTCTATAAAAAAGAGCCGATCATCTTATTTTAAAGAGTTAATTTTTTCTGGATAAATGATTCGATTTCTTTTTGAAAAACTAATCTATTTCTCCCCGAGAGAGACATTTTTTTAATGCAAAACGAGTTAATTTTCTATAGTCAAAAAGAGTAAATGTTTTCTATAAAAACGAGTCGAAGTCAATTTTTTTTTAATGATTCTATTCCTTCATATGAGTCGATCGAGCCTTTTTTTTAATAAAAAAAAAACACAAACCATTTTTCATAAAGAATAGTCTTTCACTCCCCCCTCCTTCGATGATAAAAAAATCAATGAAAAAAAAATTAATTTTAGAAAAAATGGTCACTCGAATAGTGCTTAAAGGAGTTATTTTGACCAGCTGAATGCAAATCTGGCTTTGATTTTTTGTTTTGGACACCTTCTCTTCAATTTGGATGCAAAAAATGGAGGGAGAAATCCAGTTATTGAGCATTTCCAAGAGTGTCGCTGGGCCAAAAAATTCGAGAGATTTTTTTACCTTTTCCCACTCAAAATTTATATTTTTATGCAGGCACTTTTGAAATTTTCGAAACCCGTATCAAGGTCATTTTTGAGATCAAAAAATCGGTACAACCCTCTATTATTCATCAAAATTAATTTCATTTGATTGAAAGTCGTCTGAGATGACTTTTGCAAAGCGTAAAAATCAAAATCAAACATCACATTTTTCAAGAGTGAAGATGGAGTATGAAGGTAAAATTCTTTTCAGGCTGATTGAAGTCCAGCCACCATTTTAATTCTTCTTTTCTTCAATTTTTTTCCCCCACAGAAAAACAATAAATTATTCCTTCGTCAATTTCGCAGGCCCGAACAAAAATGAACAAGTAACTAACTTCAATGGATGCTTTTGATAGAATTTTTGGTGATTATGGAAAAAATAGTAAACATTTCCAGCACGTCAGAATTTTCCATGATTTTAATTTTTCGTTGAAAATTTGTTTTACTCAAAAATTGATAACTTTGACACTTGAAGTCGATTTTCTGGATAAAAAAAGTCCTACGAAAAAAATGAATGAAACATAAATTGTCGTACATAAAATTAAAATTCTTTTTCTTCGTAGAAAATAGTTTTCGAGATATTCGAGTCAAAAGTTATTGATTTTCAGAAATTGAATGGGTTGATATCGAAGATCAAGAAGTCAGTCTTAAGAACAATAGTTACCTTGAAATTCCTGGTTTGATTCCTCATAATAGCACATCCGAATTGAGTATCGTCCTCTACCTCAAAACCCAGTCTACCGAAGGTTCAATATTTTGGCAAGGTCAAAACAAAACCACCAATGGCACCAATGGTGATTTTATCGCTATTGGAAGTAAGTACATTGGATTGGTTTATGTGAATAGTAAATTAATGACAATTTTTCATTACCTCCCATTTTTATTTTTCAAGTTCAAAACAAAACGATCGAATTCAAGTATAAATGCGGCTCCATCGAAAATACTCTTCGAGGTACTGATTTCGAAGTGAGCGATGGCAATTTACACGTCATCAGATTTGAGAAAAGAGCTCGTAAGCAGAAAGTTAGATGGGAATTAGGCGGAGACGAATATGATTCTGCTCCTTTGGATTGTAGATTCAATATAAATGGAAATATTTTTTTGGGTACCTATGATTACTTTAGAATTTTTTTCTTTTTCTTTTTCAATCCATCGTTATAATGGAATTTAATGGTACAGGTGGAACTCCGGATACGATCCAAAATCCTTACAATCAAAGTTTCGACGGATGTATTACTTCGGTAGCTTTGCAACGTGGAAATACCCTTAATTTACGTAAATTGACTATATCGTCGAAAAATGCCGAATTACCGTGTCCTCGGAAGCCGTATCGCGATTGATGCCTTTTTTCTTATCAATTTTATAGATTAGGTATACCTAGATAATCTCAGACATTTGTAGAGTGATGAGCCGCAATCGTAGTGTAATTTACAATGTTTTATAATTAAGAAAAACCGATTTTTCTTTATTGACTACTATGTATTTTTTTGTAAGATTATCGAGTCGTAATAAAACGTATCATCTCAAGTTATCAGCTAAACACATTTTTTTATCTTTGGAACATGTTTTAATTTTGAAAGGTGATTAATGATTCATTACAGTAAACCTCGAGTAATCAGAGTTCATGACTGTGATAACAATTTTAAGTATCAAAATTATTTTTAAACTAGGAAAATGCAATTCGATTTTACAGCTACTAATTATTTTTGCCAAAAATGGGATTTTGACGATCCAAGTCCAAAATTTTCAGCTCTTGTTTCATCGTTTTTTTTTTCAAAAATGTATTTTTCCAATTCTATCCAATCCATCAATTTTTTTTTTAAAATTCCAACTTTCTCGATCATTTTTTAAATTAAAAAAAAAATGTTTTGAATTTTTTTTATTTTTACCCATTAAATACGTTGGGATAAAAATCTTGAAAAATATTTGAGTAGTTGAGATTTTTTAAAAAAGATTTCAAACAATTATCAATTGGAAAAATTTAAGATTAAAAAAAAATTAAGGAAAAATTTTCAAATAGAAATGAATTTTTAAAAATATAAAGTTAGAAAAACAGCAGAAATCAAAAATGTAAAAATTAAAAAATTCATCTGCCTACTTCCATATTTTTTCTCAAGTTTCAGGCTTATCCTTATTGGATTTTTTTTTAAATCAAATTTTCTCAATTTTTTTCAATTTATTTCATTGTACGAGACATTTATTATACCTACTTATAGTACTTATTAAAAAAACACTCGTTCACTCAAAACTGAATTTTTAAAATTTGAGTCCTTTGATCGTAAAAAGTAGGTTTATTGAAGTAGTTTGAACTATTTTTTTCTTATGACAATTTCTTAGGTAAAAAAGTGAGATAATCAATTTTGTCCATTATGTGCTGTTTTTATTTGGATTTGAAATTACAAAAATCACGAAAAAGAGATGAAATGAAGTGAAAATCAGAAGTGGTGTATAAATACGTATTTTGGGATATTATTACCCGAAAAAAATTTTCAGCCAAAAATGACCATTTTTATGCGTGAAAAACATTCTGAAAAGATGGGTTTTCGTATTTTTCAAGGTATTCCACCACTTGAAAATTTTTGGAGAAAATATAAAGTTGTAGATAGGGACCAGATGCATGAAATGTATTTTTTTTTCAGAATTGCACCTCTGAAACATCAAGTAGAAAACTCGATTTCAAGTTTAAAAATGCGATTTGGGGCTAGAAAAATATCAAAATTTTGTTTTAAACCATCAACTAATGTCCCTCAGTAGGTAATGTATAACTCACGTAAATTTGAAAAAATTTGGTTGAAAACTCTCGAAGATAAACATTTTTAATGGAAAGGCTGAAAAAAGTAACGTTTTGTCCCATAACTTGGGCTAGGGAAGGGTTAGGGGGCTAAAAATTTCACCGGGTGGTTTTCAGACCCTAAAAACCGAATTCCGTGGGTTAGTTTCAAATTTCAGCTCTGGGGCAGATTCCCCTATCTCAACCACCGCCAGTACTCTTTTGTATTTTTTTGTTATATGGTTAGGTTATTGAAATGAATGAAAACGATTTCAGATTGATTTTCGTTAAAATTTTTCGATGTGTATTTATCTAATTAGGTAATATCAACATTCATAGTGCATTAGTTTCTATCTTTTCATTCAGTTATCTACCGTTAGTTCGTCGTTATCCAAAAATGTGGATAAATATTACGATTGTGATATTAGTGTTTCTGAATAGCTCTCAATTTACTATTCAACAAGGTAAATAAAGTTTGAAATTCATTAATTCTTGAAATTACCTATTTAATTGGTGATTAATTCAATACCAATTAATCTATTACAGTTAAGAAATGTGACCGATATGAATTTCAATGCGCCGTAACTAAGAAATGTATCCCGATTGAACAAAGATGCGATGGTGATTTCATCGATTGCAACATCCATGAACCGGTTAAGATTATCGATCTGTCTGACGAATTAGATTGTCGTAAGTGAATTATCAATTTTCTGGATTTGAATTAGTACATCAGGAGCGAATTGAAATAGGCTAAATAGAGAGATGAAGGGTAAAAAATTGCTCGATTTTCCAAAAATTACATACGTACACGTTTTTTGAAAAAATTGACGAATTTCTTAAAATATTAGTGATTTTTCGAAACTAGACGCTGTTAACCATAAAACCAAAACAATTTTTCATAAATTATTAAAGAAAAATCCAAAATTTAGATTTTTTCAAAAAACTCAGAAATATTCAAAAAATTGAGGATTCTTCAAAAAGAAGACAACACATTTCAATTTTTTTTCAAAAACTGTAGAGTTTTTGTTTCAAAAGTTTAGGATTTTTTCAAAAATTTAAAATTTCTAGTTTATTTTTTTAACGAATCTGAAAAATTTTCAAACATTGAATGCTTTTTAAAAATTGGAAAATATTTTCCAAAACTTGAAAAATTTCCCATCACCGACTTCCAAATTTTGTTCAATTTTCTAATCTTTGGTTTTCAAAATTCAAAGATTTTTTCAAAGGATTAATAATTTTTAACAAGTTGAATGATGTTCTGATAATCAGCCCATTTTTCAAAACTTCAACAGAGGTTTCAAAAATCGGACGACGACGGAATTATTTTTAGAAAATAAAAGTCTCAGCCAATTTTCACATTTTCATTTAAATTTAGCTTTAAAAAATGAAATTGAATAGATCTCAAAAAACTAAATGCCTCGCTTTTCAAAATTATTCTTTTTTAAAAAAATTTATTAATCTTAAAAAAATTAAATCAAAATATTATTTTAAGCATAGTTAAATCTTTAAAAAAATCTAAAAAATAAAAATGATTTTTTTTTTTTGTAAATTAAAAGTAGAAAATATTTTTTACATAGCAGAAATTACATTCTGGCTTGCAAAATTTCCTGATCGATTTTAAATCACTTGTGGAAGGTTGCAAAATATGTTGTCAGAAATGGTCGAATTTGGTTTCGAGAAATTGATATTCGACAAATAATAAGTAAAGCTCACTGTGTCATTGTCGGTGACTGTGTTCATTGGTTTCAAACTTTGACACGGTTTTCTACTATTTTGAATTTTTTTCAGACCTTAATAGAAAAAAATCGACCTTCGGTCAAAAAAAAAAATTTTAAAAAAATAGTTTCCCAATCAATCTAAAACAAATGATAATTGTGGTTTTGGATTGATTGGGAAACTTTTTTTAAAATTTTTTTTTCGGACCAAAGGTCGGTTTTTTCAAATTAAACATTTCAGATTTTCACCTGAAAATCGAGCTAGATTTGGATTTTACCATTAGGTGAACTAACTGAAAAAAAGTAAAAACTTGGAAATTCGAAAATAGGCACTGAAAAAAAGTTGAAAAATACGCAGAGTTTTCAAAATGGCTGAAAATTGTTAAATTTAGGTTCACGAATCGATTCCAAGAAAAGACCGAAAATTCGTCAAATTATGTGGAAGTTTTTTTTTCAAAAACCTACTTTTTTACAAAAAAATTTAATTTTTTAATTTTCAAATTAAAAAAAAAATTACCAAAGATCGAAATCTTGAATTGTACAACCAAAATTTTGACCAGGAGACTTTTTCCCTAAGAATTTGAAAGTCTCATCGTGATCAGTGGTTCTCCTTTCAGACCTTCGTTTGTTTCCAGCATCTGATGTTACATAGTTAATGTTGAACCTGGCTTAATTTTTCTATTTTAGCCTGCAATGATTTGACTCAGTTCACTTGTTATGACGGAAGCGGTTGCATATCGTTGACTAAAAAATGCGATACCTAGATATCCTGATTGTAAAGATATTTCAGACGAATTATATTGCGGTAGTTTTTTTTTTAAAAACAATGTCAAATCATTTATTTTGATTGTTCGATACAGATACAGATAAGATTCAAAATCTTATTGCATTTATGATATTTTTCATATGTACTTACAGATAAATGCGAATCCGACGAATTTCATTGTATCGTTGATCAAATCTGTATACCGAATTACAAAAAATGCAACGGATTCGCCGATTGCCAAGATGCCAGCGACGAAAAAAATTGCCCCAGTAAGTTCATGATTTAGGTTTTCACATTTTGATTGTTTGATTAGATTTGGGCTAGCAGACGATTAGTATTTTTTTCCCTTCAAAATAGATCTTTTTTTACGAGAGAAAAACGATCATGATGTGCAATATTCAACAATATCAACTCGATCACTCGGCGAACCATCAGAAAAAGAAAATATCAAATTACAAACTGATGATAAAATTTGGACAGAAAAATATGATGAATTTTACACCACTATTCCTCAAATTAGGTATGAGAAAATTTTTCTGATTTTTCTTTATTTATTTTTGGGAAAAATTTTCAAAATAACTAATTTTAATCAGTTTGATTTTAATTTTATGAATTTTGCTGAATCTGAATATTCAAGTCAAACAAAGAAAATAGGCCAGATAAGCGAAATTGATATCAATTTTGAGTCGACTATGGATGAAAATCAACAAGACGAACTGAAAGAATCACTAGATGGAAATACTTGTGGAAACCAAAATAACGAATTGAGAATGTTCTTCGGCAATATGTACGAAGCAGCGACTAAATTGACCAAAAAAAGGCAGCGTAGATTGAAGAAAATAATTTTCGATTTTATCCTCGAAATGGAAGAAGAACAAGATAACGATAAAAAAAGTAAATCGAAATTTTCTACCTACTTGGATATTAAAATTGGGCCAGATTTCAATTTGTTTTACTCTTTTTAGCGCTTCAAAATTTCTCTATGGATTTTCCTCTGGTTTCCAGTACTTCGAGAAATCAGCCTTCGTTTCCAACCACTGATTCGTTTTTCGAAGTAGAAAATGGAACTTATTTTCCAGCCTCTGGCGGATATTTAATGTCACGTGAGTATGAAACAATTTAAAAAAAAAAAATGAAAAATCAAGTAGTTTTTAGTATGTAGACAAATAAATCATACCAATATTTTGCTCACAGCTGAAAACTTCAGAGTGGGAAAAAATTTTGTGCTAAGTTTGGACATAAAACCTCAAAAAAAAAATGCAATTTTAGCCATTGTGCATTCTGGAAAAGATTTTTTCGTTTTACAAATGATCAACGGATCTGTGAAACTTACAGTAGATAGTGGAAATGGTCCATTTTATACGATTTTCGAACCTCAGAATGCAAATTATCTCTGGAATAATGATTGGCATTCCATAAAGGGTAAGAAAAAGAATTTTTTCCAACCAAATGCGTAGAATTGAATATACATTTTTTGTCTTTCATGATTTTCAGCCGTGAAGGCCAATTTGTTGGCAATTCTGATTGTGGATGGACAAGGTACCCAATTTGGTTCCGATCCCAAAGGTGCACAATTTACTGATACGGATCATCCATTATATATTGGAGGATATCCTCCTGAATTATCCAATGTCACAGGTATCGAAACCAATGTGCAATTTGTCGGATGCATGAAGAATTTAGAAATCAATGGAATAAGCCACGAGTTAATGTTTTTCAATGCTTTTGGTTTGGTACTTCAGGAGTGTCCTATTGTTTAAAGAGATAGGTATAGGTAAAGTTATAGGTGCTGAGTCTTTGTCGTGGCTCGAATGCGATTCTTAATAGGCAGGTACCTTTTTATAGTGTATCGATATGAAATATGTAAGTATATTTATCAGAATAAAATATGAATTTTTAAAATGTGTTCTGATTAAATGATTAAAAATGTTTCAAGAGTAAAAAAATACGAACTTTTCTTCATTGGTTACATGCCATCTACCTACCTATTTGTTCAACTGTTCAAGACTCAAGAGTAAAAAATGTTTAATACATTGATCGAATATACATGAGAATTATTATTATCGTTCTTATTTTTGAATTTGAAATCGATTCTTTTGATTTCATTTAATGCATTTTGCATTTTTTTTTTTTCAAAAATTGAATTTCGATGTAGCTCAAATTTTGTGATCAGACCGCAAAACGATGAGGAAAAAATTTCATTCCCTGACTTCAAAATTACCCATTCTCTCTTCAAATCAACCCTTGAAAAATTGAAAAAATGCATTTTTTTTGAGAAAAATCTCAATATTGAAATAAAAGCCGAGTCTAAAAATTTCATTGGTGATGATTTTTGGTTCTTGGTTCTTGGTTGAAAATCAGATGAATTTTTTCATAGGTAGGTTTTCAGTTAAGCTTTTAAAAAAATATGAAAAAATTTACTTACGAACAGACTGAGTTTCTGAGATTGGATGCAGCATTTAATTTTTCATACGGTTTACCTCCATTTTGGGTACCTGCTACTTCTGAAGATTTACGTTATTTGGTGAGTAAAAATTAGCTCAAAAATCGGATTTCAATAAACCTAAAAACATATTTCGACACCTAACTTGATATTTTTCAATAATTTTAGTTTTCATCCCTCCGTATAGGAAGGTAGGTGATCACAAGGGGTGAAAATAACTTTAAAATCGGATTCAGCGCCCCAAAAAAAACCCTGTTCACCAAAATATTTTTTTCCAAATTTGACAAATTCTATTTTTTCAGTCTCAAATCCTGAAATCTCCCACTGTGTGATGAATTTCAGAATTTCTCAATTTTTTCGATGAAAATTTATGCGAATTTTTAGTTGCTCGTTGCAAACCATAAAAATTTTAATCAATTTCTGTTCTTCGAAACTGTACATGTTCAAGCTTACGGTATTAATATTGTAAAAATTATCGAATCATTTATTTTTATTTCCGGCGAATCGATTATGCAACTTATTTAACATAGGTATAACTTTGTTAGATCTGTCGAATGAAAGAAGGAAAATGTTAAATAAATTGCATACTTGATTTGCCGTAAATGTGTGGCTAAGATGATTTAGGCGGTGATGATTATCACTTCTTGAAACCTTATTACATACATTTTTTGATACATTTATTTGCGTGATTTATCGCGGTTTTTAAACGTAAAAGTCGCCTACATGAAATTATTTTATGCAAGTTGTACAGATAACATATCACGCTAATTGATAAGGATTTTCGCGGCAGCCTGTTTGATTTATTCCATACTTTGTGTCTAATTACGAATGTTGGTTTAGTAAATTTGCGTTTGCTTTCTCTTCGTATTCGGTCTTGCTGTTTGTGTGAATTAGTCAAAATTCCTTGAACACAATCTCGTTGAGATCGGTTTTAAAAAGTGTATTGTGCTGGTGAGACTCGCGCCTACTGTAACAAAAGTAACCTACCCGTAAGTATGCCAACCTATTCAGGTGTCGACTACTTAGTCAACTTTATTGACGGTATTTATCAGAACGTGGCAATCAGTAACAGTAATCTAAGTATATCGGAATCTCCGATGTAAAAAAATTGCACAGCTTTCAATAATAAGTGTGTGTATTCGACTCCTCGATTTTTGAACCAATTTCAACAAGGGGTTCTCAAAGAATGTCTACATATAATTTTGCACCAATGTCAATTTGGGATCGAAAATTTCGAAATATCAAGGAAGTTCTTAGTATGAAGCCTAACATTTAGTTTAATTTTTAGGAATAATTTCAAAAACTCTACTTTTTCAGGTTTCCATTAAAAATTTTCATCTCCGTGAGTTTTCAATCAAATTTTTTCAAATTTTCGTGAGTTGTAAACTATACCGAGGGATATTAGTGGGTGGTTTGAAAAAATAGTTAGATGATTTTTTTCTTTTTAAAAGCCGAAAATTGTCTACGTAAACTACGTGAGCCTGTTTTACGGATTCCCGCAGGTTGGTGAGCGATTTTTTTTAAAAAGCACTCGTTTTCCTGTTCCGACTTTTTTTTCCAACTTCGAAATTTTTTTGACGAGGTCTAAATTTTTTCCTCAATTTTTTTCCAACTTCAATTTTTTTGACGGGGTCTAATTTTTTCCTCAAATTTTTCCCAACTTTTGACGAGGTCTAAATTTCGAAGTTAGTAAAAAAAATTGAGGAAAAAATTTAGGTCTCGTCAAAAAAAGTTTTCAAGTTGGGAAAAAAGTCGGAACAGGAAAACGTGCGGGCTTGAGGAAAAAATCGCTCACCAACCTGCGGGAATCCAAAACAGGCTCACGTTTGAAACCTTCGAATCGGTTGTCTGCATGATGTTTCAGAGAGGCAATTCTGAAAAAAAAAAAAATCATGTATCTCGTTTTTGTGTACAATTTGATATTTTTTCAGAATTTTTTAGTAGTTGGAATATCTTGAAAAATGCGAAAAACCGTTTTTTCACAGCGTTTTATATGTAAATCTGTTGAGCATTTTTTTGTATTATAATTTTGAGCCTTGTGCTGTACTTATTAGAATTGAATGACTGGATGACAAAGGGGCCTAATTCTGAAACCGCTGTTTAGAGAAAAACGCATTTTAAGTTTTCGCAAGCTGATATCGTTTAAATGTTTTGATGAAATGATCTGGTTTTTTAAATATTGTGTTGCCCAAACATCCCTTTCAAGAAATATTCATTTGAATTCCGTTTTAGTAGCCGTATGATTGAGTTATTAATGAAACGGTGAAGGGGGAGTTAGGCCCTTTTGTCATCCAACGACTTTAAAATCGGTCTTGACAGTTTGAAATTATGAAAATAAATTTTGAAAAGTTGAAAAATATTTAATGAACTCGAATAACATCAAAAATGAATGTTATTTTCATGATTTCGTACTGTTAGAACCAGTGTCAAAGTCGTCGGATGACAAAAGTGCCTACTTCCTACAGGTTTTTAACACAGGTAGGAAACTTTGGTGGTTGATTACAGACAATGTACGATAGGTAGCCCTATGGGACCAATTTTGATAAGTAGTATATCCATTCTAGTATCCATTTTCACGGTGGATGACAAAAGGGCCTAATTCGAGTTAGGCCCTTTTATCATCCAGTTACTCAATTGCAAGAAAATTTTATCAGCTCAAAAACGTCCATTTTTATGAGTGAAAAATGCTGTTAAAAAAAATGGTTTTTGGCATTTTTTTCAAGGTATTCCTCCATCTAAAAAATTTTGAAACAAATATCACGTAGTACGGACTAGATACATGAAATTTTTTTTTTCAGAATGGGCTCTCGGAAACATCATGTAGAAAACTCGACTCAAAGTTTTCAAATGCAATTTTCGGCTAGAAAAATAAAATCATCAAAACTTTTTTTTCAAACCACTCACTAATACCCTCAGTATAATGTACAACTCACAAAAATTTGAAAAAATTTGGGTAAGGAGTCTAAAATTTTACCACGAGGTTTTCAGACTCTAAGAACCAAATTCCATTGGTTATTTTCGAATATCAGCTCGGGGGCAGATTCGCCTATCGTAACCGCTGGTACCCTTCAGAATGTGAAGGTTGTTTTATCGAGTATAGGTACATTGAATTAGAAAAGTCTCGATCCGGTTTGACATCATATCGGAATAATCTCTCGCCAAAGTCGCAACGAAGAATTAGTGCCGGATTTCCTAGAATCATAAAAAGCACCTGCGTGGGGGTGCCAAATTTCAGGGAGTGGCAAATTTTGAGAGAAAATTTTTTAAAATTGAAATAGGTAGATATTAACTTTAAAAATCTGTTGCATGACAATGTTTTTTTTTTTTTAAAAAAAAACACATACTTCAGTGATTGTTTACTGTTTAAAATTATCGATTTTTTTTTAGAATGTATTCGGTACTAGGTAACAGGAAATTTGGAAACCCCTGATGATAAAATTGATTTTATCTTTTCATTTTCAATAGGTATTGGGTCCTGGCTCAGTTATGACAGCAATGCGTTCAAAACTAATTTTTTTAATGTGATAATTTTTGTCGGTGAATAAGATGTTCAATCTCATTAGATTTGCTACGAATGCTTTCATTTATTTTCTTGTACTCAATTTTGACTCATACCTCGATGGTAAGTGGAATAAATTTAGCCATCCTTTGTAATAATTAGTAAGCATATCTGTTATTATGAAAATGTTTTTAAAAAATATTATTTCTTCAGGAGTACAATCTTCAGCTTATTTAAAATGGAATACATTCAACAATCGGGTATCCGACTGTACCAGGTGATGGTAGATTCAACTTTTAAAATTTTCCCACGAGTATGAGAAAATACTTATTTTTTCAAAATTTCCTAGGTTTCAATTTCAATGTAAAAATGAAGGGGAAATCGGGAACAAATTTTTTCAATGTGATAATGGAGCGTGTATCGATGAATTTTACAAATGTGATGGGATCGAGCAATGTTGTGATGGATCTGACGAATGGGCCCAGATCTGCGATAATCGTTATGTTGAAAATAGACAAAAACGAGAAATTAAGTAATTTTGTCACCATATAAGTATAATGAATACCTACTTTCACAAGTTATCAAGTTTTCAATGTTTTTCACTCATCTTTATTCAGTGGTGATTGTGAAGCCCTTCCAACATCTCCGGGCCGGACCATTGAATATACATGTTTCAAAAATGGAACTTCAAAATCAGAATATTGTCCTACAAATGTGCCGATACCCGAAAGAGCTGTAGCAAGTGTTGATTGTAAACCGAATTATATTGCGATGGAAGAGACTAGCGACCAATCAATTTGTTTTAAAAACAAGTGGTATCCGAACATGAAGAAATGTTCCAGCCTCTACGTGGGTGATAATAAAACAGGTAGGTTAGGTACCTTGAATTCTGACACCGTGTGATATTGGAGAAGGAATAATATGTAGAATTTTGATTAGTTTACGCCGAGCGCAATTGAAGAGTCGTTTTCCAAAACGCATTATCGCCATTTTTCGATGTCCACTGTGGGTAGGTAACGATCTTTCAAACTTTGACATATCACTTAGTGGGTTGAGTTGAGGACCATCTCCACTACCATGTTAAAAAGGGTTGCATACCTACTTGTTTTACTGGGTTTATCTCGAAAAAACGTTTTTGTCAATAATGCGTTTTGAAAAACGACTCTTCAATTCAATTTTTTGATAATTTGGAAAATTTTCCCAAGAAGCTGTGAACAGACACCTGATTATTTTCGTTATTCAGGAGACCATTTTAGTCGTTTGAAAAAAAATAGGAAATTCGACACATATTGATAATAGTTTATCCCTCGAAAGTTGTATTTTTTTGAGTGAAACATATACACGAAATGATTTTGGAGGGCTAATTTAACATTTGGGAGGCTTGAGCCCCCCATGGCCCCCATTATCTCCGTCTATGCATTCGCTTGAAATAGAAATATCAGGCCCTTCGTCTCTTTTTGGAAAAAGTGTAGGTAATTTGAATTACTACCTGCAACTCCTTGAACCATTGGCTTCGAGCATTAAATATGTAGATAGGTATAATTTTCTACCCCCCCCCCCCCCCATTTAAATTCTTTCGCCTGGGCTAAATATTTCAGGATTCGAGCGAATCATTTTCTTGGTCTCCCAGGATAATTCTTGATGAAATTTCTTAAAACTTTTTTCATAACAGTTTTTACTACAGCATTTCCATTTACCTACGCAAGTTTCATAAAATTCAAGTATTTAGCTGACTTTCCTAGCCATATTGAGATGAAAATTAATGTTTTTCGATGCGTGATTCATGATGATTCATGATACATATTTAAAACGACAAATTACATTAGTAAATACATAAAAACAACGTTTAGACAACTTATATCTATAATTTTATCTGTCAAACCGGACGAAGACAATATCTAGATATATGTAGGTACCAGTCGAAAAGTTGTTTTTTAATGTACCTTATCACACTATATTACGTGAATATAATTTAAATTTGAATAAACAATTGAATTTCGTAAGACTGCGTGATTCAAAATTCGATTGCCAGCCCTATGAAGAAAATTTTTTGAAAATTTTCATTAAAAATGATTCTAAATCATCAAAAAAAAAATTGGTCCAATTTTGGGGAGTTTGAGTGCAGAATATTAATTTGATATAGGAATATTAATACTACATATACATACTACTATCAAATTCGGGATTTCCAACTTTTCAACTCCTCAGGTAAAGAGCAGAACAGGGAAGATGGATCCAGAAATAGAAATCTTTTTTTACACAGTCCAAGAAGATAATTTAAAAATGTAAAGAAAATAAGCGCAAATCATCTTTTATTAATTTATTAAAATTTTTATAGTTTGTGGAAAGGCAGCAGGTCTGTATGACCAGATTATTGATTCATTGGGTCGTTTAAGCGGTTCTCCGTGGCGTATAGCAATCTACAAACAACAGAAAACTTTGATCTGTGGTGGTACAATCATTCATCCGTTATTAGTGTTGACAGGTGAGGTTACTTAGAAACTAGGGTGGTCCTTATTTATACTTGATGAAAACTTTTTTTGAATTTTTTTCGTACCCCCCCCCCCCCCTCAAAGTTGTTACTTTATATGAGAAAATAATTCCCTGAAAATTTGAGCCCTCTAAGTTGATATTAACATGTGCCTGTAAGCTCCTCATTATCTTTCATTATCCAGAATAATTATGAAAAAATAACACTTTTCAACAGAAAATTTCAAAATTTTCATTTTTGTGCCCAAACCTCTTCCAAATGATTTATTTTTCATAAAAAAGACTTGAAATAACATTTTAGCCTCATTTATAATAATTGAGGAGGGTCCTAAAAGTGGTACAGAACTACAGATTTGACCATTTAGTCGAGTAGAATCGACATTCTGTGCGGAATATTGAGATGGCAAGCTGAATTTTTGTATGCTGATCCATTTTCATGTCCCGAATACGAATTCAATGTGTCCGGACCGGACGTTCCCCCGAAATTGTTGATCTTTCCCCCAATCAAGTTTTTAAGCCCTTATCTGCCAAAATATTGGTTCTAGAGCAAAAATGAGATCAATGAAACCTATTCTATGTCAAATTTTCAATTAGATGTCTTTAGAATGACATTCAAAAACCAAAAGGAGCTGAATCTGCAGATAATAAGAGAGAGCGGTCCTAATTTTGATTCATAGGTAATCTTGTAATCTGTGTTAAAATTCAGTCACAAATCGTGTACTCATTTTTTTCTTCCAAGTTGCATGAAAGTTGGTATGATGAGCAACAGAGCCGAAATAAAAATTTAGAGGAGGAAAACAATTCAAAAATTCTCATAAACGGTGGGGGGGCTTTCGAAGTGTTCGCTCCAATCCTGCATGGTGATAAGTTTGAGCAAAGTCGTCGTTTTTTGTCTAAATTTTATTATATTTTGACATCTCTGAACACAAATTGAAAGTGTCTCAAATTTTAAAATAAAAGCTTTTTTATTCACTAATATTTAGGGAACATCTTCAGACACTTCTAGCTAGGTACTTAATTTAAGTTCAACAATATAACAGTAGTTAGCATATTCGTGCTCAGAGGCCAGAATGCATGAAAAAGATATCAAGACCGATCACTTTGCTCAACTTTATCACCAAGAGAGTTGGAGCAAACACTTTAAAAGGCCTCCGTCGACATTGAATTCGTGTTCGGGACATGAAAATGAGTCAGCATACAAAAATTCAGCTTGCCACCTTACAGAATGTAGATTCTACTTGACTACCTACATGTTATTATACAGAAAATGGTCAAATCCTTACCACTTTCAGGACCCCTTCAATTATCATAAAAGGGGCTAAAATGTTATCTCAAGTCTTTTTTATGAAAAGTACATAAATCATTTGGAAGAGGTTTGGACATAAAAATGAATATTTTGAAATTTTTTGTTGAAAATTGGTATTTTTTCATATGTTGGATAGATGGATACTGAGAGATACCTAATCGAGGGGCTTACAGGCACGTGTTAATATTGAATAAAATGAAAAATAAAAAACAGGGAATTATTTTCTCATAAAAAGGAACAACTTTGAGAGGGAGTACGCGAAATTACTCAAAATTGAAAATAAGGACCACCCTAAAACACACGTTGTAATAATTTTAGTTTTTTATTCTCCTCACTTGAATTGGTTTTTCTTAGCTGCTCATTGCTTCTATTCTGAGAATGGGAAGATGCAAAATTATAGTGATTTTGAGGTAGTTGTAAGTCAAGTCAGCAGAAATTACTCAATAAAAGATAATGTGTATAGGAAAGAATACAAGGTATGGTACATATAATAAGGTACGTAGCTACGTACCTACTTACCAAGCTTCAGTCTATTTATATAATCTGAATTGTTTGATTTCAGATCAAAGAATTGAAGTTTCCTGGTGTTAAAAGATCTTTCAATTCGTTCAAGTACAAGTCAGCAGATATTGTAATACTAGTTTTAAAAGAAAAAATCGTAATGGGAGAAAGGGTTCTACCAGCTTGCATTCTGCCAGCGCGAAAAAAAAATAATCTTTCATGGAGCACACGTCTCAATAAGGTTGTAGGATGGGGCAGCAGTACGAACCTTGAATGTAGTGAATGTTTCCTCAATACGAATTCGTTCTTTATTGGTCGTAACCAATGTCTCGAAATTGTAGACGTAAATTTTAAGCCGCACCTAACCAACGACAAATTTTGTGTGCGCTTCAGCCAATCAAAAGGTAGGAATATTACGTTTTCAAAACGCTTGAAGTTTTTTCTTCACTTGGAAGAGAAGAGAAGAGAAGAGAAGAGAGCATATTTGATAACACCGAATTCAGAAATGTTGAGAACGACCGCATCGTTCACGTGTAATTGTTTCAGAGGCAGGGGAGGGCGTAATTGAGGGGAGGGGGTGACACCCATCAGATAATCCAAAAGTTGCAAAAAGTTGGAAAATTTGGAAAAATTTGGAAGTACCAACTGTTTCCGTCCTAAATTTTCCCAACATATCAGAAGTTGAAAAAATCGGGAAAATTTGAAAATAGGTATCGCAAAAATTTTTTTCCCGCGTTGCGCTCGAGTCAGTAATTTTACCTCATTTATTTTCAAAACAGTGGTATGAATTGTTTTTTTTTTTTAGCCCAAACGATTGAATATTTTCAATTGAAATAAAGTTGTTCTTCTCATTCATCAGGGGACTTCGTAACAATCTACACATAGAATAGAATTTTCATATATTTTCGAATTTTTTTGAAGGAGAGGAGCTCATCGAGGAACGTCGTTTTTTTTTGGAAGTCCAAAATAGAGCAAAAAAACACGAATTTTAATGAAGAAGTTTTAGCTTTTAGATGCTATACCTACTTATATTTTCTTCAAAAAATTTTGTCTTCACTCTGCTCAGGTTCAGTGAATTTACTTACATTCATTTTCAAAATGTTACCTTTCCATGTCAGATAACTAAATATTTTCAAACAGAAAAAATTGTATTTCTTTTTTATCGGAAGACTTGAGAGCGATCTCGAATAAATTTTTTAAAATGGTTCGATTTTTTTGAAGGGTGGTGGTCAATAAGAATTTTTTTTTTCAGAAGTCAAAAAGCCCAAATATTTGTTTTTTATTTTTAATACGACTAGTCGGAAAATTTTCATTTTTTAAAAAATTATGTGACGCTGACCAGGTTTTGATCCTGAAGTGTCCTTTCTAGCTCAATTTTTCCCTCGAAATTTTTTCAACTTAAATTCTGTACCGAAGTGCCTCAACTTATCTTCAAACAAAATGAAAATTTTTTCAACTCTCAAATATTTTAGTCTTGCATTGAATAAATAAATCATTTTCATGCCGTGAAATCTTTCATAAAAAATAATTAAATACTGATTAAAAAATTTTAATTTTGTAAAATTTTTTAAAAAATTGTAAATTATTCAAAAGTTAAGAAATTTGTAAAAAGAAGCCGGAAAATTTTATGATAATTAGTGGAAGTTTTTTGGAACAATCGGGAAAATAGTTGAGAATTTTTCAGAAAATCAAGTTGGGAAAATTTAAGGTGAGCCCCCCTCCCCCGGACATATAGGTAGTTTGGCCACGCCTGCCTCTGATGTTATTTCGTAACATTGAGCTGAAAGAGATTAAAAAGATAATGCGTCGTAGGATTCGTTCGGTTCACATTCGCTTCAATTTGGACGCATCGTCTTCCGTTCATAAATCGTTCAATCTTCGTTATTCAAAAATCCTTTTCATATTAACCAATGGTCGTTATTGATGTACATACTTTTTCCAAGTGTTTCGAGGGAATGGTGGAGATGTGATCCTATTTCAAGAAGACACTGGGCATTACTTCATTCGAGGTATTGCCAGCATGAAACAGCCTGTCAATAAGACGATCATAGTTTTTAACGATTTAGCTGATCATTTGGATTGGATTCAATCTGTACGTGATCATTTTGATCAAGAAAATTATGAAAAAGAGCCTACAGAACAAGACACAGCGAGACAACTAGACGATAAATTGAATTATTTCGACAAAAAACTTTTATGGGTACGCTGCACTGTCCAAATTTTCTACGAGAACATCGCTCAACGCGATAATTTTGTACTTGACGATTTCAGGAAACATATAATCGTAGTTCAACTGGAAATGTAGTACTGTCACCAGCTGGTATCAAATCTATGTTAGCTGTACTGGTGGAAGCAGCTGATGGTAAAACAGAAATGGAAATAAAAAAAGCGCTCGAATTACCCCAAAATATATCTTCGGCCCTGGCTGTATTGCAATCGCAGCTGAAATCCATTGAGGTAAAATTCTTCAAATATGTACTTAGTTAAACATTACATAGGTACCTCTATTGCAGAATATATGTAAATGAATCGTTTTCAGTTTTCATCACATCTTATATTTTTCAGAATTTCAATTCCGGTGTAAATGAATCGAAAATCAATTTATTTTTGGCCGAAAACAAACATCAATTGAAAAAATATAGCGTAATTCTGTCCGAAAATTCCGGCGCTGAATTCGCCAAAGTTGACTGCAAGACACAAGATAAAGCCGTCGAGCTGATGAATACTCTGATAAACGAAGTCACCAATGGAGTATTCACAAATCTAATGAAAAAAGGTTAGAATAAATGTAAGGTGGAGTGAAGAGGAAAATGTTTTGGATTTTACCAAAAAGGGTACCCCCGGATAAGATAGGCGAATCGGCCTAAGACCTACTTTTTGAAATTGACCCCCGAACATTATTAAGGACCCCAAAAAATGATTTTAGGAAATTTTTTCAACTCCCCAACTCACCCCCCTTTACCCCCACCCCCCAAAATAGCGAATTTTCGTTGAAAAATCGTATCTCCGGACCTAATGGACCAAAAATTCTGAAATTTATGTGGTGTATACAGGGAGTGTTGACCAATTTTTGAGAATTTTTTCAGATTTTTTTTGCACCGTCTTCTAGCCAAAATTCCACTTTGAAACTTTAAAATCGCCATAATTCTGAAACTAAAAGATCTGCTTTTTTTCCATTTCAGCACAAATATAGTCCTACCATGGTACAATATCATGATATTTTTTTCGAATTTTTCGAGTTGGTAGAACAGACCTAGAAATGCGATTTACTGTTCAAAAATACCAATTTCGCCATTCACGCAACGAAAAATTTTGAAATTATTTATGTAGTGTATACAGGAAGTGGTGACCAATTTTTAGGAATTTTTTCGGAATTTTTTTTTGCAGTGCATTCTAGCCAAAACCTCACCCTCAAACTTTGAAAATTGCTCGAATTCCAAAATTAACGGGCAAACGTTTGTTCTACTTTTTTAAAATGACCATCGGACATAATTAAAAACACCAAAAAAGTCTTGGGTGCATCTCCTACCTTTCACTGCAATTCCCCCCCCCCCCCCCATATCGGGTTTCGTCTAGAAATCTCATCTTGGTACCTAATGAACCAAAAATTCTGATATTTACGTGGTGTACACAGGGAGTAGTGACCAATTTTTGAGAATTTTTTTCAGATTTTTTTGGCAATGCCTTCTAGCCAAACCCCACTCTCTAACTTTGAAATTGTTCAAAGGTCTAGCTGGATAAGGGTTGAATTCAGCGCTGGGTTAAATTTTCGTTCTTACCTTCCCAGATGGTATCCCTTGATGTAAAAAAAATCTTGAACACTTCTGGACTCTCTCATTTCCATTTTGGTGTTAAGAACATTAAAAATAATGCCGAATTTGTATTTAGCTGGTCGAAATACCTCAATAAAAGTTCTTTTCGCGATCGTTTTACTTGAAGCTTTGAAATCGGCTATTTCTGTCATAAAAAATCAGTGAAAAATGATTTTGAAGATTTTAAAAAAAAATTTCTGATGCATTCTAGCCCAAAACCCATCCTCAAACTATGAAATCGGTCCAATTCCAACTAAAAAATTTATAAATTCTTTTTTTTTAGCACATACACAACCCTACCTTGATAGGTACAATATTCTTCATAGTTTTCTATTTTTTATTTCCCAGCTTACAGAAAAAAAAAATGCACTGTTGTTCAAAAAATTATCATTTTGTAATTTATTCAAGTACAAATACGTATGACAATTTTAAATATACGCAAAAAAAAAACGCAGCTAATCATCGTCATCGCTTTCATCAGGAATCACTGGGTTCACTTCTTCAAAGTCGAATAATCGAGTCAGGATTTCCGCGGGTTTAAGAATGTTTGATAAAAATCTTGCATAAGATAAATAGTAAACGATCGCGGCTACATGCGAACACGAACCTACAGTACGTCGGCCATTTTTACAAGTGCAGCAATATCGCTTTACTCCCTCAATACTGTTTGAGTAGGGATGGAATTTTCAAAAAACAAATGTCTAATGTCTAACTTCCAACACTCATTAAGTTTGATATAGTCACTCAACATTTCTTAAAAATGATTCGAAAATTTCTCACGAACTTTGTACAGAAATGGAAATTTTGGGAAATTCATTCAAAAAAGTTGCCAAAGTTTGAGGGTGAGGGTTTGGCTAGAATGCATTGCAAAAAAACCTGAAAAAGTTCTCGAAAATTGGTTACCACTCACTACATACAGCACATGAATTTCAGAATTTTTGGTTTCGCGAATGACGAAATGGGTATTTATGAATAGTAACTCGCATTTTTTGATCTGTTATACCAACTCTAAAAATCTGACAATATATTACCTATATTGTACCACGGTAAGACTATATTTGTGCCAAAAAGAAAAAGAATTATGGCGATTTTAAAGTTTCAAAGCGAGGTTTTGGCTAGAAGGCATTGCCAAAAAAATCTGAAAAAAATTCTCAAAAATTGGTCACTACTCCCTGTGTACACCACGTAAATATCAGAATTTTTGGTTCATTAGGTACCAAGATGAGATTTCTAGACGAAACCCGATCTGGGGGGGGGAATTGCAGTGAAAGGGAGGAGATGCACCCAAGACTTTTTTGGTGTTTTTAATTATGTCCGATGGTCATTTTAAAAAAGTAGAACAAACGTTTGCCCGTTAATTTTGGAATTCGAGCAATTTTCAAAGTTTGAGGGTGAGGTTTTGGCTAGAATGCACTGCAAAAAAAAATTCCGAAAAAATTCCTAAAAATTGGTCACCACTTCCTGTATACACTACATAAATAATTTCAAAATTTTTCGTTGCGTGAATGGCGAAATTGGTCTTTTTAAGCAGTAAATCGCATTTTTAGGTCTGTTCTACCAACTCGAAAAATCTGAAAAAAATATCATGATATTGTACCATGGTAGGACTATATTCGTACCGAAATGAAAAAAAAGCAGATCTTTTAGTTTCAGAATTATGGCGATTTTAAAGTTTCAAAGTGGAATTTTGGCTAGAAGGCAGTGCAAAAAAAATCTGAAAAAATTCTCAAATATTGGTCACCACTCCCTGTATACACCACATAAATTTCAGAATTTTTGGTCCATTAGGTCCGGAGATACGATTTTTCAACGAAAATTCGCTATTTTGGGGGGTGGGGGTAAAGGGGGGTGAGTTGGGGAGTTGAAAAAATTTCCTAAAATCATTTTTTGGGGTCCTTAATAATGTTCGGGGGTCAATTTCAAAAAGTAGGTCTTAGGCCGATTCGCCTATCTTATCCGGGGGTACCCTTTATGAAACTCTCAATTACATTTTGAGCTCTTAAGCTCCCAGGAGGTTAAAATTGAGAAAATTGAAATCTGGATAATTTTTTAAAATTAGAAAGGTATCATACCACACTCGTCCTCTGCAAGTGAGTTGAAAAGTTACAGATCACGAATTTGAAGAGGATCTGATTCTCCTTGAGTAGATACCATATCTTAAAATAATTGAAACTAAACAGTTCTTGATTATCTAAAATAATGGGTACCTATTAATAAGAAGGTAGGTACCTATTTGATGACATTTTTTAAAAATTTCATGAAAATGCAGAAAATTGATTTTTGATTCAAAGTCAATGTTTCTAATGGAGAACATATCCTTACTTGAGAACAGTAGAAAACCCCCCACTAATCTTGGTACCTAATGAACCAAAATTTTGAAATTGATCTATGGTGCATTTGGAAAATGGTAACTGAGTTTGAAAATTGTATGAAAAGGGACTTGGGCGTGGGTTTTAGCTAGAATGCACTGCAAAAAATCTGAAAAAATTCTCAAAAATTGGCCACCACTCCCCGTACACCACATAAATTTCATAATTTTTAATCCATTAGGTTCCGCGATAGGATTTTTTGACGAAAAATCGCTATTTTGGGGGTGGGAGTAAACGGGAGTGAGAAAAATTTTCGAAAATTATTTTTTGGGGTCCTTAATAATGTCTGCTAGTTAGTTTCAAAAAGTAGCTCTTAGGCCGATTCGCCGATCTTATCCGGGGGTACCCTTTGTGCATCAAGTGATTTGAGAAATAATACAAATTTTTTGTTTGTTGAGATTAGTGATGGCACTGAGAATATTCTCTCACTGCGCATATTCTCCGGGTCAAATTTGGAAAATGCGCGAAAATTCCCATTTCAAAAAAGTTGAGTGATACCTCTAAATACTCGTCTTGCAACACTGATTAATTTGGCAGCTAGAGCGAGACTTTGTTTAAAAATTTTCAAACTGTCGTTTTTCAAAGAAACGACAAGAAACGACAGATCCAATATACTTAAAAATTATTGTTTTTTTGTCGTTTTTCCAAAATAAAAAAAAATGGAGTCGTTGGGGTAACTTTGAGTATGTTTAAAAATTTTCAAACTGTCGTTTTTCAAAAAAACGACAGGAAACAACGGATCCAACATTCCTCTTATCGTTTCATTCAATAGGTTACCTCCATTCATGTAATTCGCATTACAGACTTGAACTGCTGCATTCACAATCATTTCAATGCTTGAAATCAACGTTGCCTAAATCACGAAGTTTTCTCCAAATTTATTGCCTAATTCATGAAATAGGCAATTATTTTGCCTAATGCATGTAATCGGTAACGGATTGCCTATTTCATGAATTAGGCAATTACATATCGATTAGGCGTAACAGATACATACTCAAAGTGAACAAAGAACAAAATATTTCATAAATTTTCGTTAAAATTCGATATACCTACATCTGAGGACCTATACATTTTTTATTTCTTCCATCCCAATGAACTTACATTGAATTATGCAGAAGATTTCGATGGCGCGGTGAATAAATTACTCATGGCTGACTACATCAATTGCAAAATCGACTGGAAAATTGATATTAGTTCGAAATTGACAAGCAGTAAAAACTATTTCCATAATTCCCTCGAAAAAAACCAAGTAGTTAGGTACACGACGGCTGAAATGCACTACGGATACCTCGAAAATGAAAAAATGGATGTAAGAATTGCTGAAATACCATTGCAGGTAAATATATCATTATGTTCTTGACCTTCTTGATAAAAAACGTTTTCAAAATATCTTTACCTACATATGTATAATGTATGTATTTGTTTCACAATTTTATACTTGCAAATCATGACAAAATTTTACAGTAGTAAGTACCGAAGTAAACGTGATTGGATCAAATTTATTTTTAAAAAATACCTGGGTAGGTACCTATTTGAATAAATTTTTGAAATACCTACCTTTTCTAGAAGTAAAATAATTTTAAGGAGATGCGAATCAAAATTTTAGTGATTGGAAATTAAAAAATTGGATGATTCCTGATTCGATTGTGTTTCAAATCTCTTACAATTTGACCTTGTTGTTGTTGTTGTTTTTTGAAAATTCTGTACTGAATTGAAAAAGACGAAAAAATTGAAGAAAAGTCCGACCGAAGAGTAAAGTTTGAATTGTGTAGTCTTTGGTAATAAGTACGATTGTGTCAATACCTAATAATTATTAATTTTTTAAAAGTTTTGTCATGAAACAATGAAACTATGTACCATGTACATATGATTTTAAATATTTTTAAAAATTGATAAAATAGTGATCCAAATGTTCAAACAATGCACCCAAATGTCTAATTATTTGAATATTTTCAGGAAGAACAATATACTTTAACGATATTATTACCGAATACAAAAAATGGCATTACTGAATTACTGAAAAATCTACTTCATTCTAACATATCTAGTTTGTTATCGGAGTTGAAAGAAACTACTGGTAAAGTAACGTTACCTATGGTAAAGATTGAATTAAAAACACCATTGAAAAGTATATTTTCGTCAGTAAGTTGGATTACCTATATTCCTATTAACCAAGTTCTTATTGCTTAGGTAGGTGCTTGATCAAGTTTAAGCTTACCTTATACTTAGTCTACAGTCCAAGAGGTAAAAAGTGCTCTAGAAATCGAAATTAGTGTGCATTTCAGTTGGACAAAAGAATCAGTAGGTTTATTTTAGGTATGGGTCCGGTGATCCCAAAAAACCGTGAAATAAACCTACTGATTTTTTTGTCCAGCTGAGATGCACGCTCAATGAACACTTTTTGCCACTTGGGCTGCAGACTATTAGTGATTTTAATAACGCCACATATTGTCCGATTGTTTTAGTCCAATATCGAAATTAAAAATGCCTTTGCCGAAGAAACCAATCTCTCCGGAATTCTAGCAACGGAAGAACCGATTCAAGTTGGAGAAATTTTTCAGATCGCGCGTATCGAATTTCCTAAATTTGAAACTAAAAGTGCAACATCTTCAGGTACGTATCGACAGAGCCTCGTTTTTCAAATTCAAAGTTTATTGCTGTTCTTGAACATATGTATTTCGCGCGAGCGATGCCTTGTAGGGAAAACAACCCAGGAGAATTAGCATCAAAAAATCTCTTAAACAGGAAATATATGTTAGTCGAAATTTTATTGCTGAAAAAGTTTCTATATGATGTCCAGAGTATGTGGTAAAAACCCACCACCCCCATCCCCATTGCTTTTTGAGCGGGATGGACCCCTTGCGGGGGAAAAAATTGTTTTGCACCGATTTCGCTCAAATTTGGGTGGAAGGTTAGGTGGGTGTAGAAGTACTCCCAAAAAATTTTCAGCGCCCCCGACCACAGGGAGCTGAACCATCACTCCCCAAAGTTGGGAATTTTTGACAAAAATGAAAAAAAAAACGAGTATTTCGAGTATAAAATCACCCCATAATATCAATTTTGAAAACTTTTATGATTTCTGTGTACATTTTAAGATGACGAATCCGACTAGCACATCAACTTTTTCATTTGAGGTGTTTAACTACCCCTACGGCCCCTTTCAAAGTATACAGATCGTATTTTTTGAAGTCTTTTTAGCTGAAAAAACCGCGATCTGTATACTTTGAAAGGGGCCGCAGGGGTAGTTAAACACCTCAAATGAAAAAGTTGATGTGCTAGTCGGATTCGTCATCTCAAAATGTACACAGAAATCATAAAAGTTTTCAAAATTGATAATATGGGGTGATTTTATACTTGAAATAATCGGTTTTTTTCATTTTTGTCCAAAATTCCCAACTTTTGGGAGTGATGGTTCAGCTCCCTGTGGTCGGGGGGTGAAAATTTAACACCCATCTAACCTTCTATCCAAATTTGAGGGAAATCGGTGCAAAACAATTTTTTCCCACGCAAGGGGTCCACCCCCCTCAAAAAGCAATGGGGGTGGGGGGGTTTACCACATACTCTGGACATCATATAGAAGCTTTTTCAGCAATAAAATTTCGACTAACATATATTTCTTTTTTCAAAGTACATTTCTCCTGGGTTAAAAACAGAGGCTAAATAAATAGTTCCCGCGCCTCCATCAACTCCTCCTAAAGGTAAAATTGATAAATGATTTTCATTCATCAAAATAATTGTAGACATGACAATCTAATGAATAACCGCACAATTTTTTACTTTTGCAGTGATATGTTCTCAAGACGAGTTTACCTGCGAAGAAAATGTATGCGTACCTATTTCAAGAAAATGCAACGGCGTAAAGGATTGTCGTAATGGTAACGATGAATTAGGCTGTCCACCCCCCTCCACCCCCTCAACATCCACATCCACATCGACGACGACGACGAGGACGACGAGGACGACGAAAACAACAACAACCATACCACCACCACCACCACCACCACCACCGCCACTACCTCAAACTGATCCACCACCAAAACCACCAAGTAAGTACAATTTTTTTTAAAAATTTTTACCACTTGCAAGTGTCAAAGTGCGATTCTCTTTACATTTTGATTTTTTTGGACATCCGACATCCTCCAATTTGTCCAAATGTCGTCTGATGACAGTGAAAAAAGTTGGTGTCAGAAAGAAATGTCCCAATAATTGGCTTTAAAGTTGAAAAGCTCTGCTTTCTGTGCACAGAATTGCGCCAGAAACTAATCAGCTCTTCGTATACATGATCTACACCTACAGTAAAAATTCCAGCCTGATCTATCCAATCTAACGAGAGAAATCACGGAAAATTCACAGATGTTTGTCATTTATCAATTTTATCAGTCTAGAATTCTGCGCCGAAGGAAGAATCGGCGGCGGCGGCTCGTTCTGAAAAATTTATCGGTGGCGACGGCGTCGTCAACGGTATAAAAGAGAAAATTAAGAGAATTTGCCAACTTTTATTTTGAAAAAATGAATAAAGGGTCGAAGCTTCAAATTTTTCATAAGAATAGTAATGTTGCTCATGCCGGAGCGAAACGAGGGCAAAGCTCTGAGAAAATTGGATTTTCAACGTCTAGAAAGGGCATTTTTTTTCATGTTTTATGACAGACGCCGCCGTTCATCAATCGGCGGTGGGTGGCGGCTCTCGCGCCTCGCCGTAATTTTTCAATTTTGCTTCGGCAAGTCGGCGCGCCGAAAATTCATCGGCGGCGCAGACTTTTATCACATGTTTACCCTTAGCCCTTAGCACACTCGAAGATGGGAAATCACAATTCGTGAAATTTCGCCATTTTTTTTATACATTATCAAGTTAAAGATGTCACTGTTCAATATCATTTTTTAAAAAAATTAATATCTGAATGAAAAAGTTTGAAAAAAAAAAACATTTTTTTGACAAATTTTTGGCATGTTGCAAACAATTTGAGTTTCGCATGTCGCACTTGCGACATGCGCGACACGAAAGTTTCCGCCCTTGCCCTTAATTATGATACATACAAATTAAGTTCTGCATTTTAATACTTGTTTGATTTTAATGCAAATTCTTCGGTTATAGGTAAACCGATTTGTCGATCTGATCAAATTACTTGCTACGACGGTGCTTGTATTGAAGAAGCTCAGAGATGCGATGGAAGGACTGATTGTTCTCAGGGTGAAGATGAAGACGGGTGTCCCGGTAAGAATGTATTTTTATTGTACTGTTTTTTTTTTTGGTTGTTATTTTCAATATTTTACAAAATACACAGCATTCATTGCGATCGACAATTGAAAATAATACTAATTTTCCTATATAGGTACCAAAGAAATCTCGCAAGTATTTAAGTAGTACCTACTTTGGCTACTTTAAAGGCTAATTAATAATTGTCTAACTTTATTGATCGATGGTTGTATTCAACAGGCCCGTATAGCTACGGAGGGGGGCAATGGGGGCAATACCCTCCCTGGAACATTCATTTGCCCCCCTGAAGAAATTTGTCAAAACCACCTTTATTTTACCGGTCAGGTGAATAATCAAATATATGAAATGCTACCTCCATAGCATTCAACCGTTTGGTAATCTCATTCCATGTGCTCAAAATTTCAATCATAATCTCATTTAAAATGTCAGCATTAACATTTATATAAATCCTCAAAAAACTTTAAAAACTCTCGACGTCTCGAGATGAATTTCTTCAGATTTCCATCATAGCATGATTTTGGCCAGAAATACCTACTATGCCTACTGGGTACTTATAGGTATGGGTAAATGTAAATTTTTCTAAAAATTGAATCTATTTTGTGACACTGTTCTTCGTTTCACTCTGTAACTATAAAAGCTAGGTAACTGATTGAAATTTTTTCCATGTGTCCATCATGGATGTATGAGGAGTAATATGGCGGGTTGTTTTCGTCGATTCGATAATTCATTCAAAAGTTATAGCTGTCGTTTACATTTGCACCCCCCCCCCCATTTTTACATGCATTGTGCACCATAAAAAATCCAACTACCGGTTCTTTTTGCATAAATTGGAGAAAATTTATACACTTAGATTGAACATTTTGACTAATAGAAAAACCAGATTGGCAAAAAAAAAATCAAATTGAAATAAATTGATTTTTTGAGTTGAAATCCGCGAATCCCATTTAAAAACACTGTGTTTTCATTTATCCCACACCTAAAAAATTCGATAGGTATTTGTGATCACTGAAGAAAATTAATTTTTTCAGCTTCACGAACCATAATAACTGAATTTTATCATTTTTGAATGTCCGTAGAACTAGTGATGGGCGATTATTAATCAATTATTTCAATAATCGATTAATCGACCTAAAAAATAATCGATCTCGATTAATCGATTATTTTCCAAAATAATCGCTCAATCGATTAATTTTCTTTTTTCATTTTTTGAGCTAAAATTGGAAAAAAAATTGAAAAATAGGGGAAATTTTGAAGAAAATGTAGAAAAAAAGAGCTTTGCACTAATTAATGTGTATTTTTTGCCAAGTTGTCACATTTTTTCTGAAATTTTTAAAAAATCTTTGGCATGTGGGGCACTTTGAAAAATTTCTGAAAAATTTTTACGGGCCTCAAACTTTCGACTTTGAGGTAATTTGTGAGGTCCATGGAAACTTTTAGAGAATTTTCAACAAAATTTTGGAAAAATGGGCCAAAACAATGAAATAATCGTTCAAATTGCCTTCTGCGATTATAATCGATTAATCGATTATTTTTCCCATCGATTAATCGATTGTCGATTATTTCAAATAATCGAATTTTGCCCATCACTACGTAGAACTGAATTAATGCATCAGACAACAACTTTTTATCTTCCTACTATTTTTTCTTGAATTTTGAAAATTACTTGAAATACATGAAAATCAAAATTTAACATCATGCTTTTTTCTTTCGCGAAATTTTTCATCAAAGCTTCCACCAAGAACCTCAAGTTCTTTATTATAGTGAGGCTAAATGTTCAAAATTTTTATTGTTGGAAATTCCAGCCCGCTACATGCATTTCGGTGTTCACAGCGCGACTTGTTTACATTTACCCCACTTGACCTTACCTATCTCCTAAAATCCTGACGAAGATACAAAGTTTTACTTGCACCCCTCCCCCTCGTCATAATAGATAGGGATAAATAATGAAACATATTATTTGTGGACATTAAAAACTCGATTTTTTCAAAGCTTTGCCCTCGCTTCGCTCGAGCATGAACAAAATTACATTTCTGTGAATTAATTTGAGGTGACGAAATGAAAGAATGTTCGTTTTTTTCCTTCTTCCCTAAAATTTTTTTTAATATTTTAAGTTTTGATTTTCATTTCGTACTCTTCTTTTAAAAAAAAGGCTCCGACGCGACGATATCGTCGTTGTTTAAAGGCATCAAAATTTGGTCTAAGAAGTGGTATTTGTTGTCTAGAATAACTTTTTACAGAATTTTCAAAAAATGCTCAAGACAGTACTGCCAACTGGATGTAGATTCCCGTAATTTTCATTAAATTGTCGTTGTTCATTCAGTAGATATAAAAAGTGGACCAAAAAATTTCGGAGTCTATTCGTTCTAAATATTTGAAAAAATTCTCGTAGCTTGGGAGACGAATGCAAATTTTTTGCGACATGGAGGAGGGTGGGGTGGGTCAACTAATTTATTACATTTTTGTTGCCCTACCTGAGATTTCATTCCCCCCCCCCTCCAAAACCATCTGGCTGCGGGCCTGGTATTTAAAAATTGATTTAATTTGAATTTTGAATTCGGACTTTTTTGGTTGCATTGGGAGGTATTACTTCTACGTTATCTAGTACTTCAATTATATTTGGAGTATTGAAGTGAATCGGTCTGTCGTTGAGTGCTCGTTGAAAACTGTATGAATTGGAACGAAAATGAATAGGTACATTTCTCATAGGTATTCAATGCAGAGACGTAGTGATAGGGGGTGGGGAGTCAAGTACCCCCAACGGGATTTTGAGATATTTTGTTGGGAAAATTTGCCATTTTGATCCTAAAGTTGGAAAAATTTACGGTTTTGTACCTACTCATATTTTTCCAACTTGAAAAAATACGTGTACAAAATGGTGAATTTTTTCAACGTAAAAATAAAAACAGCAAGTTGTTCCAACTTGGGAAAATTTACTAGCCATTACTAATATATTTTTCCTAATTGGGAAATTTTTATGCTTTCTCAAGTTGGGAAATTTTTCATATTTTTCCAAGTTGGAAAAAATTTACCATTTGTACAAATATTCTTCCAAACTAGGAAATTGAATTTTTTTATACTTTCATATGTATATAAAACCCCCAAAACTGTTTAATTTTCCCAACTTGAACAAATGAAATTGTCCCCTGGGAAATAGGTAGATCATTAAAAAAAACTATGGCACTATGACAGAAAGCGTTGAGCTTTTTTCAATCTGAAATAATATTTGTAGATTCGAATGGTAAATTTTCCCAACTTGGGGAAATATGAAAATTTTCAACTTGGAAAAATATATTAGTAAGAATAGGTAGTGAATTTTTTCAATTAGGGACAACTTGTTATTTTTATTTATATTTCGTCAAGTTGGAAAATTCACCATTTTGTACCTACTCGTATTTTCTTAATTAGGAAAATTTGAGTCCAACAGATCAATTTTCCCAAATTTTAAAGTCAGAACGGAAATTTTCTCAACAAAATGCTAAAAAATCCTAATGGGGTAAGCTACCTCCAACCCCTTTTTACCCCGTCCCTTTCAACTATACATAGAAAGAGAAATAAAATGAAGCCGAACGCAGCGAGACCAAAATTTTTGAAAAATTTTAATGGCTTTTTCATATTTAAGAAAAAAAAAGAAAAGAAAACGCAAAACTGTTTAATTTTCCCAACTTGAATAAAAAAAAAAATAGGTACATATTTTTTTCAACACAGAAAAGCAACAAAATTTTTGAAAAATTTTGGCCTCGCTGCCCCCGTCCTTATTATATTTCTCTATCTATCGTTGGAAGTTGAAAAATAATCTGAACTTACAAAAATGTTTTTCTTTAGATTTTTCTTCAAATTATTCCAACAATTTCAAGTAAATACATAATTTAATTTTATGTTCCCTTAAACTCAATTTTTGATGTTTGAAAATTCATTTTTCAAAAGCTTTGGCCTCGCTGCGCTCGGCCTTATTTTATTCATTTATACCTATTTTTTTTTTTTTAATAATTTCGAAGTAGAAATTGCAAACTTTTTATTCAAGTTTATCAATCGAAAACATTTGAGGTCTTCTAAAATTTCCGCCCTCGCTTCGCTCGCGCCAAATTTATCGTTCTCATGTTTCCAATGAACTTACAAGTACAAACTTCAATTCGTAATATTATAATTTTACTGAAATTTTTTACCCTCGCTTCGTTCGTGAGAATTGAATATTTTATACCGAAGTGTTTTCAAATTAAATACGATGAAATTATTATTCGATTTGAAAATAATTGCAAATTTGGAATAAATTATTTATGGTATATGTGACCCTGCCGGAAAGAAGGTACCTTGTGTAAAAAAATCGATGTTTCATTTTTCACGTTTTTGTTCCAAATGACACCAAATCTGGACCAAACACTTAAAAATAAAGACATCGATTTTTTAAATACAAAGTCCCTTTTTTCCAGCAGGGTCACATATAATAAAAAATGTCTTATTGATGTAGGTAGGTATCATATAAAGTTGGAAAAATTTGAAATCTGAGTTGGGATTTTCACAAAGTTTACCCCTCCCCCCGGCGATATGCCCTCGAAACGTCCCTGATTCAATGTTATACTTATAAAGCTTTCCGACCTACTGCTCTATATTATCTTTTTGGTTTTTGCGTCGCACGCTCGCACCATCCATTTTAGTTTTTAGTTCTACCCATGCACACGGGATTTCTTTCGAGTTCATTCAGTTTTATTTTTTTGCTCGTTGGCTATAACGTTTTTTCTGATTTTTTTCATAGCTCCATATCCAAGACCGCCGCCACCACCGCCGCCTACGCCTGTAGAATGTTCGAGTAGCCAGTTCAGATGCAGAGATGGTACGTGCATTGATTCGGATAAACGGTGTAACCAACAATTCGATTGCTCAGATGGGTCCGATGAAATAGAATGTCGCGGTAAGATACGCTTTACATGAGATAACTGTCTTGGGAAAATTTGTGGAAATTTTTCTATTGATTTAATATAAATGTGAATGTTCAACAGTTTCTTGCACAGCCACCGAATTTAGATGTGACGACGGGCACTGTATACCACTTTTAAGAAGATGTGATGGATTTGCCGATTGTAGAGATGGATCCGATGAAGTACAATGCGGTAAATTTCTATATTGAATAAATTTCACTTTGGATATCGAGAAACAAGAAAAATTATCATGTTTTTGTTTTTTATTTGCAGTGAGATGTAATGCTGACCAATACCGGTGCCGAGATGGACATTGTATACCAAATATACGCAGATGTGATGGAATTCCAGATTGTCGAGATTTTACTGATGAAATCGGCTGTCCGACGACGACGACGACGACAACGACGACATCAACCCGACCATTTAGATGTCTCCTCTCTAGCGAATTCCAGTGTTCCGATAATCATTGTATTCCTAACTATCGCAGATGTGACGGATGGACGGATTGTAGAGATCGTTCCGATGAAATTGGTTGTTTTGAGCCAAGTAAGTTTTTTTCTGCGTGTTTTTTTTTTTTTTAAATGATATTTTGAGTGGTGAAGATATAGCCGATGTATTGTTTTAAGTATTGAAATATTCATCTTTGATGTGTTCTTCAGACTCAACCAAATCCGTATCCTTGAACTTGCGAGCTTATCCAACTGATCAAATCATCAAAGGGAGTAAGGAAATAATATTATTTACTTGGTAGGTAGGTAGGTAGGTAGTTGGTAGGTAGATCAAAACTGGTAGTTGTTTTTTTTTTAAAGTGGTAGTTTTTTTTTAAAGTGGTAGTTTTTTTTCAACACACTATTAATTTTACCACTGGTCAGTGAATGAAGAACCAGTTTTATTAGTGATGGAAAAAACAGAACTCGTTTTACTAGATGTCGCTGAATGGGGTACAAATTTTACTGATGATTGAGTGACCTGTTTTATTTTCGCCTTCCTTCATCCTCTTCTCAACTCTTATCCTTGATAAACCTTCATGCTTGAGCAAAAAATATTGCTAAATTCGTATTCTACGCTCCCCTGAAAACGTAAATTCAGATATATCACATAAAAATTACAAAATTTTGATTTTTCAAGACATCGCCCCCCCCTGCTCCCTCTTCACAACAACCCAATTCTTAATTCCTGGGCAAAAAAATGTAGCCAAATTCGTATTCTATGTCCTCAAAAACATAGATTATGACATATATTACTCGAAAAAGTTAGGTAAAAAATTCCGGGTAATTCTCTGCAAAGTACACTTTCTCAAAGTGATGTAGGTATAAGGAAAAAAAAGTTTGCGTTTTTTTTTTTTTTGAGGGGGGGATTGTTTGTATATGTTCCCAAGACCCCATTTTTAATGTTGAGCCCAATTCATATTCACATAAAAAAAGACCTTATGTAAAAGCCGTGTTAACTGACCACAGTGGTGAAAACGAAATTATTAGCCATGGTGATGGAAAATAGTTGAATAAATGAAGATTACACTCATTGAATACTTGAAAAAAATTTTCGACATAATTAGAACTAATACTTGCCAATTTAATTTTTTTGTATTTTTTTCATATCATCAGCGCATGTGTCCTACAGCTGATGAATCACGGCGATGGAATGAAAAAAAGTAATCGAGGCATTTTTTAAAATGGATTTATCTCGATAGAAGGGATAGAGTAACTCAGGTTTGATTTTTTATCAACGAATGAGATTTCGAACCATCAGCTGAAGAAATTTTGTCTCGATATCTCATACATCCGCGAAAAATATTTACACCGAGCCATACACGAGCAACAAAAATTGACCACGGTGATGAAACAAAACTCCTGCTACAGATCTTTAAAATCACGTGAGCGTTCAAGGTTGTGACTAAAAAATTTTTTTAGACCTTGATCTGCTCACAGGTGTTTATAATACCTAGAATAACCCAAGTCACGTTTGCAGAACTTCCATCCCTCTTCACTGGTTATAAAAACAAGATTGAAAATCAGTGTTGGGATATTGAAATTGCAGTTTTTTCCCCTAACCAGATCCTCAAATTTCCCATATTTTCCCACAGAAAATTGTAAAATTTCCCACGTTTTTCCCTTCACTTTTCGTCTTTTTTCCTTATAAATTTCTAAAATTCATGTTTTTGTTGAAAAAAAAATGAAAAAAATCAATAGAAATTCATGATTTTCCCCATTTTTTCGTTTAAATTGAGCAAAGAGCTTGTAATAATAAGATGGTGAAATCCGCACTTTTTCCGTTGGGGCTGAAACTCACCCAAAATGTTAGTCTTGATGTAAAACATCCCCAAAAAATTTTTTGGCTCGATCCCCCCACCCCACCCCGAGTAAAATGGCCGTAAATGCCCAAAATTCAAAAATTCATAGCTTTGAAGGGGGTGGTTCAAAAATTTTGAAATTTTCACAAAAAATAGTTGATGGATAGGTGTATACGTGAGAATTTTTTCAAATTTTTTTTCGCATATTTGGGGGGCTTTTGGAGGGTTTGAAAACTTCAAAAATTCGTAGAAAAAAAATCGGGGGAACCCCTCGCTGGAATTTTTTTTAAAAAGTTGGTATTACTCTTAGGTATAACATATATTTTTTTCAGACCCCGTGAGGGAGTGCAACATGGTCAAAAAAATCAAAAACTATGAAAAAACGTGTTTTTTGACGTTTTTTCCGCCATTTTTACACCTTTCAAGGTCAATATTTCGAAGATCAATTAAAATTGGTTTAATTAGGGTCCACATGTACAAAAATTACATTTTTGAATAATCGGGCCAAAAACAGATGATAATAGCATCGCGGCGCTTCTGATTTTTTATGAAACTTAAGTCTAGTGCAATTAGACTAACAAAATTATAAAGTACTGAAAAAATTCTGATCAAAGTTTTTTTTTTTTTCTGGTTCAATTGATTCAGGACACCATTATACCGAACAACATGATAAGACTTCTTGCCCCCTCTCCCCTCCAAGAGTGTCGGAGGCCCTAGAGAAGGGGTTATAAATCCCCAAAAATTGGGCTTCGTCTTGTAACTCGGCGAAAACGTAATTTCTAAAAAAAAAATATATAGTTCGTAGAATATTGAGTTTGTTATAAAATTGATTTTTTCACTTGTTCGTGCAAAACGCGTACTAAGCCTTTGAGACAAGAAATGAGCTAAAATTGATAGAACTTGAATAAGTATTTTTCACTGATTGGCAGTAAAATTACACTGGTTACCAGGAGAATCAATGGAATTTGATTGATTATCAAGGACCGGATATGTACATATGTTCTAAAAAACGAGAAATATATGCATATTTTAAGCGCTAAAAAAGTGTAACATATGTAAAAATATGTGTTGAAAACTCGAAATATGTGAAAATATGTGAATACGATATGGGTCAAGGGTATCAAAAAACAGCTTTTTTTGATCCTCTCAAATTGCTGAAATATACTTAATTTTTGGCGATTTTAACTGATTTCAGTAATTTCTCATTGAAAAAAATTAAAAAATTAAATGTTGGGTGGTAAGTATAAAAAAAGGGGGTATTAAAAAAAACAAAATGAGTAAAATAAAAATATCCATTTTATAACAAACTCAATATTCTATGAACTATATATTTTTTTTTAGAAATTACGTTTTCGCCGAGTTACAAGACGAAGCCCAATTTTTGGGGATTTATAACCCCTTCTCTAGGGCCTCCGACACTCTTGGAGGGGAGAGGGGGCAAGAAGTCTTATCATGTTGTTCGGTATGATGGTGTCCTGAATCAATTGAACCAGAAAAAAAAAACTTTGATCAGAATTTTTTCAGTACTTTATAATTTTGTTAGTCTAATTGCACTAGACTTAAGTTTCATAAAAAATCAGAAGCGCCGCGATGCTATTATCATCTGTTTTTGGCCCGATTATTCAAAAATGTAATTTTTGTACATGTGGACCCTAATTAAACCAATTTTAATTGATCTTCGAAATATTGACCTTGAAAGGTGTAAAAATGGCGAAAAAAACGTCAAAAAACACGTTTTTTCATAGTTTTTGATTTTTTTGACCATGTTGCACCCCCTCACGGGATCTGAAAAAAATATATGTTATACCTAAGGGTAATACCAACTTTTAAAAAAAAATTCCAGCGAGGGGTCCCCCCCGATTTTTTTTTTCTACGAATTTTTGAAGTTTTCAAACCCCCCAAAAGCCCCCCCAAATATGCGAAAAAAAAATTTGAAAAAATTCTCACGTATACACCTATCCATCAACTATTTTTTGTGAAAATTTCAAAATTTTTGAACCACCCCCTTCAAAGCTATGAATTTTTGAATTTTGGGCATTTACAGCCATTTTACTCGGGTTGGGGTGGGGGGATCGAGCCAAAAAATATTTTGGGGATGTTTTACATCAAGACTAACATTTTGGGTGAGTTTCAGCCCCAACGGAAAAAGTGCGGATTTCACCATCTTATTATTGCAAGCTCTTTTCTATTTTCCTCTAGTTTTAATGCAATTTCCCATAACTTCCCTATTTTCCATTCTTTTTTTTTCACCTGAAATTTCCCAAAATATGGGAAATTTTGCAAGATTTTCAAACAATGATACTATAAATTTTCATAAAAATACCGAAAAATTCATAGAGATTTAGATTCCTCCCCCTTAGTTTATTTCGCTCCATTGAGCGAATTCCCCGCCTCCCGCCCCCTTCGGGGCTCGCTATGTTGAAATTCACCATATTAGAGAGCATATGTTAATTTAGGTAATTGGAAACTGGCATCTCGTAATTTCTATGCCACCCGCTTCAAAATTAAAAATAATCCTTTGGTATTCAAATTTTTGGGTGGAAGGAGAAGGAGCAAGGGAGGTAGTATTAGTGAAATTTGTCAAAAATACGCGCGTTTTGAGAGAAAAGCTACCAGGAATGAAATTTGTAGCATTGGTTACGTGTTGGATATCAGGGTAAGACAAAATAAAATTTTGGTTTTTGGTCTCCCCTCCCTCCTAAGACACGCCAACGATGGCGAAAAGCAGTGTACTAATTTTGTTCCAATCACACGGTTTCTGCAAAGTGGTTTTTCGTTGGGGCTTATATTCATTGCAAAAAAATGTGAATTTCTCTCCCCTTTCACCCACGAATTTTTTTAGTACAAAATTTGTATTCGACAACCTCTAAAACATGTATTTTGATATGTCACTCCATATTTTTGCCAAATCTCCCTTTTGACCCCTCCCCCACCCCCTTCCATTGCGCTCCAAAAAAATTTTAGTGCAGAATTCGTAATCTACGACCAGGGCTGCGAGAACGACCCAAGAACGAGAACAAAGAACAAAAGAACAGACCATTTTCACTCAAGACCAGAACGACAGAACAGACTTTTTTTAGAAGAACAGAGAACAAATGAGAGAACAAGAAATTTCTAATGATGTTCGCGAACAAAAGAACGAGAACGGCTCTCTCTGGGTTTCAAGTTCGTTCTTGTTCTCATTAAATTTTGACAATTTTGTTGAAATTCGAAAAATTTTCATGTTTTTTTTTGCATTTTTGTTACTTTTATTGGTTTGAAGCCAATTTAACGTGTTTTTACTTACAAAATGATTGAAAACCCCCAAAAGAACGGGAACAGGAACGAGAACAGAAGAACAAGCTTTTAGGGAAGAACAAGAACGAGAACAAAGAACCAGTAGAACAACTGGGAAGAAAGAACAAACGAACGAACACATGTCTTTTTTAGATTTTGAGAAAGAACAGAACTGAGAACGAGAACAAATTTTCCTTGTTCTCGCAGCCCTGTCTACGACCTCAAAAACATGTATTTTGATATGTCACGCCATATTTTTGCCAAATCTCACTTTTAACCCCTCCCTACCTTTCAATTTGTGGCTCAAAATTGGTTAAAATGTTCAAATTTTATTTTCATAAATAATTTTGTTCTATTCGTGAAATTTTAACCCATTTTGATAGGTCGCAATCCACATTTCAGATTTTTTTGATAACTTATTTTTCAATGAAGGGGGAGGAAATCGTGCGTTTTCAAACTTTAAAATTCCACCACAACCTGTGCTAACCGTTTTCCTCAAACTTTGATTCATCGGACCTAGAATGAACCCAAGAATACAGAGTGCTCGATTTTTTTGTCCAGCATACCGCATGACCCCTACAGAGGCATTATTGTGCAAAAAATGATCACATTTGGCAAGAAATCGCACATTGCAGCACCCAGCACCGTATTGTGCCCATCACCCAAGGGATGTGACTTATATTTGGAGTCGGGGAAGTGTCCACTACCACAATATTAAAAAAATTTTGTCCAAAATCGAATTTAAAAATTGAGAAAAAAAATGGGAGTTTTTAGAGCTCAGCTCCCTATTGCGGCCGGGTAAAAATCCAAAATAAAGTTTTTTGGGATCACCGGACCCATACCTAAAATAAACCTACGGATTTTTTTGTCCAGCAAATTTTGCAAACTTCGATTTCTAGATTACTTTTTGCCTATGCAAGAATAAAGACTATGCATCTACTTTTATGTTGCTCGGTAAAATCTCTCAGAAAGTTTTTTATTATAGTCAAAACGTTTCCTTTGAAAAACAATTTATGCTGGTGTCTTTAGGGGTTAAACAGGTTCAACTATTATAGTGCAATATCATTTATCAGTACCAAATGACAAAAAAATCTCGTGAGGGTGCCATGCCATGGATGAACCTTGGGAGGTCTAATTTCTTAGAAAGTCGCCTGGCTACAGAATGAGATGTCCAGGTAAAACAGGTTCGCCAATTCTATACGAATGTATTTTGTCTTGTTAAGAGGGTGTGTACTATTCACTACCACAAAGGCAACATTCATGTAGATACACCACTAACACTTCTCTGCGAAGGATTCAATGGATTTCGTGAAAAGTATTCGGATGGCTTTTGATTTTTTCATATTTTTGGCTCTTACTCAGTCCCAAATGCATGTACAATTTTCGTTATGGTCTCTTTAGAAAGAGGATGAAATTTTCTACATTTCGTTCGCTTACACCATGTACCTAGGACTTATAGATTTCCCAGAATTTTAAAGTAAAGAATCAAGTTTAGCTTTTGAAACTTTGGAATAAAATATTGAGGAAGTCGTAAGTCCTAGGTGCATAGTGTAAGCGAACGAAATGTAGGAAATTTCATCCTCTTTCTAATGAGACCATAACAAAAATTGTACATATATTTGGGATCGAGTAAGGGCCTAAAATGTTTGGAAAATACAATTTTTCGAAACTTAAATTCAAAATTTGGGGGCTTTGAATTGCTTATTTTGCCTCATTCGTATTTTTCCCTAAGATGACTTGTTCCAAGGAATCTATTAAAAAAAAAATTAGCTTTCTAGGTGCCATAGAAGAGGCTGGAGGTTTTTACTCGATTTTTCGTTTCTTGTAGCTTTATATATATGATGATGATGATATATATGATGATGATGATGATATGATGATGATGATGATGATGATATATACATATGTCTATTAAAAAAGGCGCACAATGGGGAAATCCGGCGTTGGGAACCAAATTGACCGCAATTTACCACCTCATCGGCGATGTTTTTGATTTACCTTTGAATACATTGCCGTTTTCGCATAATAAGACAAAATGATTTAGATTTCTATGTATAACGTGTACATTGCTTATGTGCACTAATTCGTCTTTATTGTTTGAACGCTTTTCATCTTCTCAGTCTCGTGCTCTGTCTACTTTTTAGAGGATACCTAAGTTGCCCGAATGATTTTTTTTTTCAACATTATACTTACCCTTTTTTTCGTAAAATATCTCTGGATTTTGTTTTTATATCGTTTATCGGTGGTTTCAGAACAAGAAGTTGTATTCCAATGTCGTGACGAAGGTCCGTTTGCATTCCCTGTGACTTGGACCCGAGGTAATGGTTTACCTTTACCTAACAATTCGGTTATTAGTTCTCAAGGACGATTAGAAATACCGGATCCTCAAGTGAGTTTTCATGCTGCAATTCTGCCCGTGGTATCTATCGAGGTTTTATACCTTGGAACGATTTTGTTGTAGATGTCGTACAGCGGAGAGTATATTTGTAAAGTAGATGAACCGTATTACACAAGATATCCCGGATCAGAAATCAGCGTTTATTTGACAGTCCAACGCTGTACGTGAATTGAAATCAGAAACTCAAATTCTTTTTGAAAATTTTTCATCGAATAATTCATTGTATTTTTTTTGGGCAGTTGAACCACCTACTCCCAGACCCTTTCAAACTTGCGCACCTAACCAAGCCACTTGTATAAACGGCGATTGTATTCCTCGGGAGTTTATTTGCAATGAACGATTTGATTGTGCCGACGGATCGGATGAAATGCGATGTACTCGTGCTTGTGAACCGGATCAGTTCAAGTGTGCAAATGGAATGTGTGTACAGAAAAATCGGCGCTGTGATGGAGAAAACGACTGTAAAGATAATTCGGATGAAACCAATTGTGCACCTAGTCCACCCGGTAAGAATCCACTAATTGAATAATTGAAAAAAAAAAGATTTTTGATTGAAAAGTTGGTGAAAAATTATTCTACCCGAGCGAAGCGAATGCGAAAATTTTTGAAGAACAAAAAATGCACTTTTTTACACTTTTGTAGGTAGTTGAGAAATCTCCTTCAAAGGGTCCACATTAGGGTGTCCCTTATTTATACTTGAGGGGAAAAAAATTTTGGAATTTTTATCGGGACCCCCCCCCCCCCTAGTTTGGTGCCACTACATGAGAAAATGACGCACAAAAAATTTCAGCCCGATTGATGCATGTTAACATGTGCCTCAAAGCCCATTTCGAAAAATTTATGGAGCGCGCCCGAGCTCTTATTTCTCCACTACCGGCACGCGGCAACGAAACGCTAAACTTACCCCTACTGACTCGGCAGCGTAAAACTGACGCCAAAGGCGTCCAAATTAAGATAGAGCGTTCGGGTTTGCGGCATTCGATTCCTTATAAAATTTCAAATCGTACAGTATTTTTTTCAAATTTTTTGCGCCCCCCGGGGAAAAAGCGCGAGGATATAAAAGTGTGATTGAAAATGACAAACCAACAAAATTGATGCAAAATATTTCAAACAGATTTTTCAAAGGAAAACAATTCCAGGAGGTATTCAGAGGTTCTGAATCCATTTCTGAGGTCATTTTGACTTCAAACTACATTCATAACCCAAAATGGGCCCATATGAGGAGGGGGCGGGGAGGGGCCAAATTGAAAATTTTCCATAATTATCGAGTGTGGTATCAAAATTCATGTTTTTTTAACCCGGAGAATTCGTTTCCGAAATAATCACCCAAAATGGGCCCATATGGGGAGGGGGTGGCTGGGAAGGGCCAAATTTGAAATTTTCTATAATTATCGAGTGGGGTATCAAAATTCACGTTTTTTTCCCGTGTATTTCGTTTTTGATTTCTCTTCGCCAAAACTTCAAAATGGGCCCAAGGAAGGGGAGGGGTTGGGTTGTAAAATATAACATTTTCAATAATTATCGAGTGTGGTATCAAAATTCACGTTTTTTCATCCGTGTATTTCGTTTTTGAAGCCCCTTCGCCAAACCTCCAATAAGGGGGGGGGGGTAAATAATAATTTTCCATACTTACTGAGTGTGGTATCAAAATTCGTATTTTTTGATCTTGGTGTCATTCACCGATGTTCCTCTATAAAAAAAATTCAATACGATAAGAAGACAGAAGAAAAAGGATACGAGATTTGATGTTAATTCTTAATTCTAATCCACCTGCTCAATTACGCACTTATCAATATTTTTATTTAAGGGAGAGGAGCGGAATATCATGTCCCAAAATATCGTGGTTTAAGTTACGAGTCATCATAACCTAAAAAAATGGTCTCGGAGGTCAAAAAACATCATATATTTTGAAACCTCACGTCAGTAGATATTATAAATTTTCAATTCGGTACCCCCTCCCCCAACAGCACGTGCTCTATGGCCACAATTATTTTAAGAATTTTTTTTATAAAGGAACATCGGTAAATGACACCTAGATCAAAAAATACGAATTTTGATACCACACTCAGTAAGTATGGAAAATTAATATTTACCCCCTCCCCCCAACCATATTGAAGGTTTGGCGAAGGGACTTCAAAAACGAAATACACGGGAAAAAACGTGAATTTTGATACCCCACTCGATAATTATAGAAAATTTCAAATTTGGCCCTTCCCAGCCACCCCCTCCCCATATGGGCCCATTTTGGGTGATTATTTCGGAAACGAATTCTCCGGGTTAAAAAAACATGAATTTTGATACCACACTCGATAATTATGGAAAATTTTCAATTTGGCCCCTCCCCGCCCCCTCCTCATATGGGCCCATTTTGGGTTATGAATGTAGTTTGAAGTCAAAATGACCTCAGAAATGGATTCAGAACCTCTGAATACCTCCTGGAATTGTTTTCCTTCGAAAAATCTGTTTGAAATATTTTGCATCAATTTTGTTGGTTTGTCATTTTCAATCACACTTTTATATCCTCGCGCTTTTTCCCCAGGGGGCGCAAAAAATTTGAAAAAAATACTGTACGATTTGAAATTTTATAAGGAATCGAATGCCGCAAACCCGAACGCTCTACCTTAATTTGGACGCCTTCGGCGTCAGTTTTAAGCTGCCGAGTCAGTAGGGGTAAGTTTAGCGTTTCGTTGCCGCGTGCCGGTAGTGGAGAAATAAGAGCTCGGGCGCGCTCCATCAATTTTTCGAAATGGGTTCTGAGGCACGGGTTAACATGCATCAATCGGGCTGAAATTTTTTGTGTGTTATTTTCTCATGGAGTGGAACCAAACTAGGGGGGGGGGGGTTCCGTCAAAAAATCGAAAATTTTTTTTAAGGGACACCCTACTGTATATGTTACGCCTAATCCATGTAATTGCCGAATTCATGAAATAGGCAAAATTTTTGCCTAATGCATGAATTAGGCAATCGCTTGCCTAATTTATGAAATTTTTAACTTCAAACCCTTCTGCCATCTTTCTTATTCCAAAAATGAAAATTCAAAATATTTTGGTACAGAGAACTAACATTCAGCTACGTTTTGAAACAAATGTCAAACAGCTACTTCAATTACAAAATTTTTTACACTGAATGAAAAATATAATGAATGAAAAATTTTCTTTGCAGCACAAAAAATTTTCCTGTTGAAATAGCTGGTTGAATTTTTTATTGAAATGTAGCTGAATGTTAGTTCTCTATGTCAAAATATTTAGAATTTTCATTTTTGAAATAAGAAAGATGGTAGAAGGGTTTGAAGTTATAAATTCCATAAATTAGGCAAGCGATTGCCTAATTCATGCATTAGGCAAAAATTTTGCCTATTTCATGAATTCGGCAATTACATGGATTAGGCGTAACATATACACCACATACATTTCAGAATTTTTGGTCCATTAGGTCCGGAGATACGATTTTTTGACGAAAATTCGCTACTTTGGGGGGTGGGGGTAAAGGGGGGTGAGTTGGGTAGTGGAAAAAATTTCCTAAAATCATTATTTGGGGTCCTTAACAATGTCCAATAGTTGATTTCAAAAAGTAGCTCTTAGGCCGATTCGCCTATCTTATCCGGGGGTACCCTTTGTTGAGAATCTCTTTATTCTCATTACAGCATAACTGTAACAAAATTTTCAATCGAATTGATACAAAATTAATTGCAAGCAATATTCTTCCTCCTCTCGGAAAAACATCTTGGTACTTAAAAACCATCGTATTTTCCATTTTTCAAATTTAAATGAGGACAATTTTTTTTTCATATAGTTTGATAACGGACACTTCGTTTATTCCAAATATAGATCTACTCCCTCGGGTACTGGTGTCAGCCCTGGTAATGTGTAATTCTTATCTCTTCGCGAAAAAAAGAGGGTGATTATTTTCACAAACTGGAATAGAAAATCCCACGGTACCATGATTAAATCTGGGTTTTCTCAAAAAGTGCGCCGCCGCGGCCGCCGGGGCCATTACTCCTCGCTATACTCAATCTGTGTTTGAAAATTTTTTAAAAATTGCGTGGGAAAATTTCAATCAAAAAACTTGTTTTATTTCAAAATATCATTGCCCTCGATTTACCATCATCCATCTATTTTTACGCATAATAACTATAACTAAGTACTAGGTATAGGCAATTCGCTGATTTATTAATAAATGTATTCAATTTTTAAATACAGTATTCAATAGCACATCGCCGGTCAATCAAACGCTAGAATTTAAAGCTGACCATCCGTTCGTTTACATTATTCGTGACAAACGCCAATCTGGTTTCCTGTTTGTCGGCGTTGTTTCATCTCTAAACGAATCTACGTCTTTTTCACTGAAGCCATACACGGAAAAATCAGAAGTTACAAAAATGAATACATTTTACCCCAAAAATAATAAATTTTATCAAAAAAAAGATAGATTTTATCAAAAAAAGTAATAAATTTTACCAAAATAATAAATTTTAATCAAATAGTAATAAAATTTATTCAAAAAAATAATAACGTGTTTCAATTCACAAAATAGGTGAAATTTGTTCTGAAAAATAATATTTATTATCAGAAAAAATGATAAAATTTGTCAAAAAAATGAATAAATTTTACCAAAAAGAATAAATTTTATTCAAAAAAAAAAAAGATAAATTTTACCGATTTTGAGAATTGGGACACGTTATTATTTTTTCGGATAAATTTTATTATATATTTTTTTCAGTGTAGCATCTTACAGGCAATGTCAAACAGTCTGCCAATAAGGGCTAGTATTACCAACTCCGGTTAAGTCAAGGTCAAGTATTAACCGTCGATTAAAGTAGAAATAACCGGCCAAAATTGGCCGGTTACGGGCCGGTAATGTAACCGGCTGTTTGGTAATACTAGCCCTAAGTCCACATCGCGTATTTTTTTTTTGGAATAAGGATAACACATCGTGTGGACAAATTCGTTCACTAATCGTTTATAGTTTGAACGAGCCGTTCACTCACTGTCATCATCTCATGTTATCATTGATAACTATTTCTATTTTCATTTTTTTTTTTTTTAGCAATTTATAATATTTTTAAATTTTAAAACACAAATATAAGAATAATTATTAAAATTACGCAAATATCTGGTGCATTTTTCTTAGCAAGTATATGTCCGAAGTCCGAAGATGTTAATAATGACTTCCAGGGGTGTTAACCGAAACCGAAACCGTAACCGAAATCCAAAATTAACCGCTATAAATATATGATTAACCGTAACCGAAACCGTAACCGAAATCAAAATTTTGGAAAAACGAAACCGTAACCGTAAACCGTAACCGTAAACCGTAACCTAAATGAATTGAAATTATGTAACCTTAACCGTAACCGAAATGATTTTTCCGGTTTTCGGTTAATTGATTTTGCGATTTTCAGCTATTCTTTTTTAATAAAGAATAGAGAAAGAAGTGAAAAAATTAAAATATCTGCCCTGAATCAGGTCTGAGGTCTTAATTTATTCATCACTTTACGATTTTTTTCGAAAACTTTGAATGCCAATGGTCAAATTTTGGAGACTGGAAAAATTTTGGCAATTTTTTGAGTATTTGGTCTCTTTTTACAGTTTTTGAAAAAATTAACCGAAACCGTTATTTTTAACCGTAACCGAAATTTTTTTACTATCACTGTAACCAAAACCGAAAACCGATAACCGAAATTAGTAAAAAAATGTAACCGTAATTGTAACCGTAACCGAAAAAAAATAGTTGAAAACCGAAACCGCTAAACTGTAACCGTTATTTTTTTCGATTTCGGTTAACACCCCTGATGACTTCACACTTATCACTGATATTTGATTGATTTCGAAATCAAGCTCGATACAATTATTATATTTCCATTGTTTTCACTGTTTTCAGGGGTTTTATTCAAGTTCTAACTTCACTTAAAAACTAATTAGTAACGAAGTGAACGTAACTACATAGTTGTCTCTTGTCTTTTCATTTATTTTTCACAAATATGTTTTCAATGTTGAAGCATTGAAAGTTGATCGAAATTATTTGTAAGTACTATTATAACCTAAAAAGAAACGTCTCACGTCTCTAAAAGAAATGAAAACTGCTTTCTTTTAAAATATTTTCTCAACTTATGAAGTTTCAAAGTTAAATTCGTCATTCATGTTCATCTGTTCACTTTCATTCATGTTTTCCTCTTCTAATACAATATTACTGACTTGGATCACTTTAAAAATTAGGTTAAAAACACCTATACCTAAATAAAATATTACAAATTATTGTAATTTTTAATTTTTATTCGAGCTTGAAAAGTTGAAATCAATTCAAAATCATAAATCAATGATAACATCTATGTGATGAAGAAACGAATCATCATTAGAATCATCAATCGAACGTTTATGTGTTATCCTTATTCCAAAAAAAAAAAATACGCGTCAGGATCCACTTCGACTAATTGAAAGCTCCCAGACTAAGGGACCATTCAAAAGAGGAAAAATTGTGTACCTATCTTGTATTTGGAAGATTTGGATCGTTTACAGACATATCAAATAATCAATATCCCATTACGAGAGTATTCCGTACCGCCAATTATTATAATTGACACTTAAATTACTTATGTTGAAAATTTGTAATACATATTTTTTTGGATTTTTTTTTCATTCCAATTCGCGCAATACTTATTGGATTTGAAATAACAAGTAGGTATGTATTGTAAAATACATACCCGGTATGCAAAGAACACGAAAAACGCCGTTTTACGCTCGCGTAACGCAGGCGTTTTCTTGGACAAAACGCAATTGCGTTTTTGTTGCGTTTTTGGCATCGAAAACGCAACGAAAACGCAAAAGACAACTAGTTTCATCTCATTATCATGCCAAGAGAAACTCGTTTGACCAGTCAACATCACCTTCGACAAATGCAAAAAGTCGTTAAAAAGTCATTAAGTCTGCGTTTCTTGGCTGCGTTTTGGTTGGAAAAAACGCAAAAAAATCGCAAAAAAAAGCGCAAAAAATGTTTACCGGGTACCTAGGTACTTGGATAATATATATAGTTTGAATACCTAACAAATTTCTCAATTTCTCAATGAAAATTTATACCAATGTAGGTATACTTACCAACGTATTATACATTTTTAGCATTTAATTTTTATGGATTGGGTGACCCTTAAATTTCGTCAATTATCCTTCGGAGTTCAGAATTGGAAATTGAAATTTTATTGTGATGCTGCTAACTGCTTTACTTACGACTATCTTGAATTTTTAAAAAATCTAACCGGCGTTTATTCATTATTTCATTCGAACTCTGAAGGTCGGTTTTAGGTAAATTTAAATTCTAATTCTCACCAGTATCACCGCAGAAGTGCTTTATAATTTCATGTTAGTGTTGAGAAAAATAATATTTTTGAAAGTCCAAAGGTCATATTCCGTGTGCCTAGAGAAAAAATCAACTTCAAGAAATCGGTTAGGTAATTAATAATGCAATGATTTTATGCAGGTAGGTATTCTTTTTAATTATCTCCAAAAACAGTGGTTTTGGTTTCATACCCACAAAAATTATAAGAACCTAAAGAAAACGAGAAAAATTGGAGATTTTTTTATTCCTATGTACTTGCAAACGGCAAATGATCAATCTCCTGATTCGTCATCCATTCATTCATCTACTCCTTTACTTCAGACTCTACACCGAGACCATTGGAAAAAGGAACAGTCGAGTATCCCATACTACATACAAATATGTAGTAATTCACGCTTAAAATACCTATGATGAAAATTGTTATTTCCGGGAAAAATTGATTCAAATACCCAACATATGAATAAATTTTTTCCGCGAAGTTTGCCAGTGATTATAGATTCGTAAATACCCGAACCCATACCTTCGTTGTCCACTACTCAGTATCTTGCCAATTTTATGCAGATTATATACGAATGCATAAAAAAAATCAAACCAAGTTGAAATACAAGTTATCTGTAGTAAGGCGTCATTAGGTATCTAAATCTACCTAAATAAATTTATGCAGATTCCCTAGCAATAAAAAAAGTCGTTGAAAAAATTGGGTTCTTCACTTTATTTTCATTCGATATCGAAACCTCGATCTGATAGAGTATAAATACCTGCATGATCGAGATTGTATTATTTTCAAAACTATTTGTTAATGTGACGGTTTTCGGTGGTGAAAAAGATGACTATTCCAATCAGATTTGTTATCAATGCGTTCATTTATTTTCTCTTTCTCAATTTTGGCTCATGCCTCGAAGGTAAGTGAAATTATTTTAGCCATGGTTTATAAATAGGTATCTATTGTAGGTAGGTAGTAGATATAGGTACACCAGAACAATTTATTACGAAAATATTTTCAAAAAATGTCTACCTCTTCAGATGTACAATCTTCAGTTCATTTAAAATTGAACAATTATGGCAGTCGGAAACTCAGCTGTACAAGGTAAAAATCATGATGGTATCAAATTTATCAAAAATTATTTTTCAAATTTTATCATTATGAGAAATTTACAAGGCTCATTTTTTGAATTTTTTTAGTTTCCAATTTCAATGTAAAAATAAACAAGTTGAGGGAAATTTTTTTCAATGTGATAATGGAGCATGTATCGACAAACTTCACAAATGTGATGGAATTGAGCAATGCTGCGATGGATCTGACGAATGGGCCCAGACCTGTGAGAAAAATTCAGTAGAAAATAGACAAAAACGAGCTGCAAAGTAATTTTATTTCAATATATCGAATGCGTTTTTACCAAAAGTTATTAAATTTTAATTTTCCCCCTCTTCCTCCAGTGGTAATTGTGCAACCCCTCCATCATCTCCTAAGCGGACTATTGCTTATGACTGCGATAATGGAACTTCAGAGGCTTGTTTTATCAACGGATTGGTCCTTGAAAAAACTGTAGCAAAAGTTGTATGCGATACGAAACATTCAGCGGAAAATGAGACTGACAACGAATCAATTTGTTTTAAAAATAAATGGTATCCAGATTTGAGAAAATGTGAAGGTGAGTATGTAATTATGTATAGCAACATTGAAGTGATGATAAAATAGGTAAGTACCTTGAATTGTGTAAAGACCATTTGACATTCCAGAGGAAAAAATGTATTGAATTTTTTGATGAAAATTGACGAGACAGTTGAGTCTGCGTTGAGCGAAAGACCATTCAAAAATTTTTGATTTCCTCAAACCAAAGGAGGACAGAACGAAGGAGCCTCAAAATTGGGTATTTTTCGAAAGAAAATAAGAGTTCGGAATACAGACCCCCTCCCTTTCAAAGTTGCCTTTTCAATTACCTACGTAAACCCAAATAATAGAGTATGATTTGTGCAATTATACAATCAATTTTCAACTCCTCATTTTCAACAGAAAATCCATGCCATCCATCACCTTGTGGACCAAACAGTGAGTGCCGGATATTTGATCAGGAAGCATCATGCTCGTGCCTACGGTCATACGTTGGTTCGCCACCAAATTGCAGGCCCGAATGCGTGGTCAATTCAGAGTGCCGTGGAGACTTAGCTTGCATAAACCGAAAATGTATTGATCCTTGTCCGGGTACTTGCGGATTGCGTGCTTCGTGTAAAGTAATCAATCATACTCCGTATTGTTCGTGTCCGCCTCAATACACCGGAGATCCATTTGTACAATGTGTGCTAATGAGTAAGTGTTCGATTGATATTGAAATGAAAAAATTTGACAGGAGACATATCGCTAAATAATACATTTTTCGCAACTCCAAATACATGATTTTCGTCATCATACACTTTAGGTACATTTTCCACATTTTTAGCCATTTTCAAAAAAAAAAAAAAGGAATAAAAATGTCTACCTACTTGTCTAAAAATTTCTATTTTTATGCAAAGCTTTCCTAAATTTTAACGAATCAAAATGGAAAATAGATCAGAAGTTGGTAAATTACTTTTAGATTACAGATCGCACCGTCGAAATTACCAGAAATATTGTGATTTTTCATTCGGCCTTCAAAATACGATTTGAACTATTTCAATCGAAATTTCGTGTTATGAAATTCTTTCCACCATTTTTTTTTCTCATCAACAGAGAACCCTCCAAGGAATGTTTGAAAAAAATTGATGTTAATCGGTAAAAAAAAGAACATGGCTGCAGCGAGCCATCAAAATTTCACGAATGTAAAACTGCATTGCAACTATGTCACTGGACCTAGGGCTGCCAGATTGGGCGGGTTGTAAGCCTTGTTTGGTGGACAAAAAACACATTGGGCGTCCTTGGGCGTTTTGGGTGGTTTCGAATTTTACCTACATTTCTCTTTTTTTATACGTATTTTTTTGATTTTTAGATAGAAATGGGCAAAAATATCGATTTTATAGTTGAAATTTTCAATTTTTTATTATCTTTCCTAATATTGAAAGCACTCGCATTCAAAGAACCAAAATTTTGTATGAAATTTTAGACCGTGCATACGGTTAATAACAAAAGATGAAGGGGAAATATCATTTGGGCGGTGTGGGTGGGATTGAATCACAGAATTGGTGGGTTCACCTCCAAAAACTCTGGTAGCCCTGCTGGACTTGAGAAAATGAAAAACTAATGATTTTTCGTGTCCAGAAAAAGAACTTGCAATCTGAATAAAATTCAAGTTTTTCAAAAAAAAAAAATTAAAAGCTGCATTTACTAGATTGCAGAAAAAATTGTACAAAAAAGAATAATCAACCCAGTATTCATTTTAAATTTTGTTTTGTATTTTTTTTTTAGAGGGATCTCCTCCCCCCTCCTAAAAACAATACCAAGAGCTCGAGGTCTTGGTTGAAAAATTTCGAGATTTTTTTTAAAAATTATTGTTGCTCGATATTTAGGTACGAATATTTTGAAGAAAAAAATTCTATGGCAATTTTTCCAACTTTATTGACGGAATTTTGAAATTTTAAAACTGCGACGAAAGCTGAAAAATTTAAGAGAAATTGTTTGAAAAAAGTTCTTAGATACAATATCTGTAAAATTTTCAACATTTTGAACACCCTCTTCAGAGATGAGAAATATTAAATTGCAGGTATAGTCAAGAATGTATTGCTTCGGAAGTTGGGAGGGGTTTGCCAATATTTTGGGGTGGTCCAAATATCACTTCGTACCATTTCACCATCATATCGGGAAACGCTCTCTGGCTAAGCACAAAAAATTGTCAAAAACATTGTGAATATTTTACTTTATAAAAATCACCACTGTCAATTTTCCAAGTCTTTTCTGAATTTTGAAGAGAAAAAAAGGCCCCCATTCATTTTTCTTTATTTCTGAAAAAAGAATGTGACCGTTGTGCAATTTTTTCTGGTTTTGCGACAAAATGCGATATGTCACAAATCGCATTTTGTCGCATTTCTGTCGCAAAATATTTATCGCATTCTGTCTCGTTTTGTAACTTTTTGTCGCAATTAAATTTTTCATCGCATTCCGTCGCAAAATATTTATCGAATTTTTAATTTATAATTAGTTTCTATGTAACAAATGTTTTGCGACAAAATGCGACAGATGTAACATTTTGGTAACATTTTGTCGCATTCGTAACAGTTTGTCGCATTCTGTCTCAAAAATATTTTGCGATAAAATGCGACAGAATGCGACAAAATGTTACAGAAAGCAACCGATGTCACAAATCGCAAAATAGACGTAAAAGTAGCATAATTGTCGCATTTTTTTACGTTTATTTTGCGACAGAATGCGATTTCGTAAAAAATTTTGCACAACGGGGACTGGGGTTGATGTTGGAAAATCGTCGATTAGTATATTTGAGGGTCTAGGCAGGTACCTACTTATAACTAGTAACTAATGCAGGCAGTTCACTTTATTAATGAATTCCTATTGTTTACCAATCTAGATACGCCTTCGCCAGAGCCAATAGATCCGACGGTTACTTTCATCCCCGACTAATTAGAGGTTTCCTGGTTTTGTGAACTTGGACAAAAGGAACAGTCGAGTATTTTGTATCACAAAAATAAATGATACTTGGACAAAAATATTAGTATATATAATTTTTTTGGAACATTGTAATTTTACCTACTTTTTTAATTTGAATCAGTCAATGGACTGATTTAAATAGACAATTTTGAGTCACTGCAGGAATCAGTGAAAAAATTTACTGATTAAATTATCAAAATTCGCTATTTGAATCGGTGATTTATCACTAATTGGTAGTGAAATGTCATTAACAGGAGAATCAGTGTAATTTGACTGATAATCAGTGACTTGATTTCTCAGTCGCATTTTTGGTATTTTTGACTGATTCAAATTTAGACAGTGCCACAATTTAATTAAAAATTGTAAAATGGAAATGATTCGAATAGAAAATTTCTCAACGCTTGGCTTTTTCTGGTGTTGGCAAAATAGCATTCAATGTAACAAGGTGAGAAGATCGGGCTGAAGTATGAAATTTTTCGAAATTGAATAGCATTTCATTTGCAATATTTGCTACCGGTTCAAGTATCCCTCCTGTTAACTGTTTTACAATGACTTCGTTCAATTTGTAACTAGATATTTACATTTACATATTAGTCCGGGAGCCAGATGAAGAAAGATTGCCCCCCGCCGATCCACCGAGACATGATTTTTCTTGAAGGGGGCATCCTAAGGAATGTTTTAAGCGGTTGTGTTGGCCCTACTAACAAAATGGCGGCCTTTTTGATTGACAGGTCCGCCCAAAATAGGAATTTACGCGTACAACTCATATTGTATCTTCTTGGATCAAATCGGATAATAAATTTGGCAGGGTGATAAAATTAGGTTTAATAGGATCCAATTAGATCCAGTTGGATCCAAAAAGATCAAAAAAAGATTCAATTGAATCGAATTTTTCCTCAATTTAAGGGGGAAAATGTCTTAAATTGGATCAATTTGGATTTGTGTGGATCCGATTGGATCACACCATTTTTCAGATCCAATTGGATCTAATTTTTTCCTCCGGGTACTCTGTCTGAATTGCAAGATTATGGATTAATTAGCAAAATATTCCAAACTTTGCTCTATCATTGGCAAATTTTACGGAAAAAATTTATTCAAATTTCAAATATCCAACATTTGAATAAATTTTTTCCGCGTAGTTGTCCAGTGATTATAAATTCGTAAATAGGCGAACCCATACCTACGGTGTCCACTGCTCAGTATCTTACCAATTTTATGCAGATTATAAGCGAATGCAAAAAAAAAATCAAACCAATGTTGAAATACAAGTTATTTGTAGCGGGGCGCCATTGTCATTTATGTACAACCTTGGATAACACTAGGTAGGTATCTAAATCTACCTAATAAAATTATGCAGATTCCTCAGCAATAAAAAAATCGTTGATAAAATTGGGTTCTTCACTACATTTTCATTCGATATCGAAACCTCGTTCAGATACAGTATAAATACCTGCATGATCGAGTTTGTATTATTTTCAAAACTACCTATTTGTTAATGTGACGATTTTCGGTGGTGCAAAAGATGACTAATCTAATTAGATTTGTTACCAATGCGTTCATTTATTTCCTTTTTCTCAATTTCAGCTCATGCCTTGAAGGTAAGTGAAATAATTTTAGCCATGATTTTGGTATCTACAGTAGTTAGGTACACCAGAATAATTTATTACGAAAATATTTTCAAAAAATGTCTGCCTCTTCAGATGTACAATCTTCAGTTCATTTAAAATTGAACAATTATGGCAGTCGGAAACTCAGCTGTACAAGGTAAAAATCACGATGATAGCGAATTTATCAACAATTATTTTTCAAATTTTATCATTATGAGAAATTTACAAGACTCATTTTTAAAATTTTTTAGCTTCCAATTTCAATGTAAAAATAAACAACAAGTTGAGGGAAATTTTTTTCAATGTGATAATGGAGCATGTATCGACAAACTTCACAAATGTGATGGAATTGAGCAATGCTGTGATGGATCTGACGAATGGGCCCAAACCTGTGAGAAATATTCAGTAGGAAATAGACAAAAACGAGCTGCAAAGTAACTTAATTTCAATGTATCGAATACGTTTTGACCAAAAGTTATGAAATTTTAATTTCCCCCTCTCTTCCTCCAGTGGTAATTGTGCAACCCCTCCATCATCTTCTAACCGGACAATTGTTTATGAATGCGATAATGGAACTTCAGAAACTTGTATTATCAACGGATTGATCCTTGAAAAAACTGTAGCAAAAGTTGTATGCAATACGAATCATTCAGCGGCAAATGAGACTGGCAACGAATCAATTTGTTTTAAAAATAAATGGTATCCAGATATGAAAAAATGTGATGGTAGGTTGGTGTTGTAGGTACATAGCAACACTGAAGCGCTGATAAAATACCTTGGATTCTGTAAAGACCATTTGAAATTAGAGAGTAAAAAATGTTGTTGAATTTTTTGATGAAAGTCAAGATGAGACAGTCTGCATTGAGCGGCAGACCATTCAAAAATTTTTAATTTCCTCAAATCAAAGAAGGACAGAACGAAGGAACCTCAAAATTGGGTAATTTTCGAAAGAAATTAAGAGTTCAGAATACAGATAGCCCTCCCTTCCGTTGTTGCCTTTTCAATTACGTCAACCCAAATAATAGAGCATGATTTTTGCAACCATGCAACTAATTTTCAACTCCATATTTTCAACAGAAAACCTATCACCTGAAAATCCATGCCGCCCATCACCTTGTGGACCATTCAGTCAGTGTCGCGTATTTCATCAACAACCAGTATGCTCGTGCCTACGGTCATACGTTGGTTCGCCACCAAATTGCAGGCCCGAATGCGTGGTTAATTCAGATTGCGCTCGAGACTTCGCTTGCAGAAATCAAAAATGTGTTGACCCTTGTGAGGGTACTTGCGGATTGCAAGCAGTGTGTAAAGTAATCAATCATAATCCGATTTGCTCGTGTCCGCATCGACACACCGGAGATCCATTTGTACAGTGTTTCCCAACAGGTAAAGTGTCTGATTGATATTGAAATGAGGTAGTTTTCCCATTTTTAGCTGTTTTCAAAAAAAAAAAATTGAAAAAATGTTTACCTACTTGCCTAAAAAATTTCGTGTGGTAAATTACTTGTAGATTACAGATCACACCGTCGAAATTATCAAAAATATTGTGATTTTTCATTTGGCTCTTAAAATACAATTTTAACTAAGTATTTCAATCGAAAATTTCCTGGCATGACATTTTTTCTACTACTTTTTTTTTTTTTCATCAACAAAGGTTGCAAATATTTTGGGGTGGTTCAAATATCAATACCATAATTTTTGACAATTTTTGCCAACATTGTTTCAAGGCCTGATTTCACAATCATATCAGAAAATGCTCTTTGGCTAAGCACAAAAAATTGTCAAAAAATGAAAAATATTGAACTTTTTAGGAAATTGATCGGAGTATGGATGACTTTACCTAAAAAAACGAAATATTTGATAATATGTAATCGACGCTTTATTTTTCAAAGGTTATTAAAAATATCGAATTTTCACGCTTTTTCGCAATGATTAGGAAAAAGGCGGAAACCATTTTTTTTCGATCAAAATTCTCTTGAAATGATATTACATAGGTATAAATACCTATTTTACTTTACCACTGTCAACTTTCCACGTCTTTTCTGATTTTTGAAAAAAGGGCCACAATACATTTTTCTTTATTTTTTAAAAAAGAATTGGAGGGGGGATGATGTTGGAAAATTGTCGATTTGTATACGTATAGGTAGGGTTCCTCCAATCTTTTTTTAAAAATAAAGAAAAATGAATTGTGGCCTTCAGGTACCTATACTTATAAGTGGTAACTAATGTAGGTATGTAATTCACTTTATTAATGAATTCCGTTTGTTTACATCATTTGTGACAAACACGAATCTGGTTTTCTCCTGTAGTAGTTGATTCATCTTTAAACCAATCTACGTCTTCTTCGCCGGAGCCAGTACATCCTACGGATAGTTTCATACCCGACTAGATAATTAGAAGTTTCCTGGTTTTGTGAACTTGGACAAAAGGAACAGTCGAGTATTTCGTATCACTAGAATAAATGACACTTGGACAAAAATAATATAAATATATATTTTTTTTTTGAAAAATTGTAATCTTACTATTTTAATTTGAATCAGTCAGGACTAATTTAAATCGACAAAATTGGGTCACTGCTGGAATTAGTGAAAAAATTTACTGATTCAATTATCAAAATTCACTAAGTATTTGAATCAGTTATTTTTCACTACTTGGTAGTGAAATATCATTGATTAATAGGAAAATCAGTGCGATGTGACTGATAATCAGTTACTTGATTTTCTCTATGCATATCATCAGTCAATTTTGATAATTTTGACTGATTTAAATTTAAAGACTGCCATAATTTAATTAAAAATTGTAAAATGGATATGATTCGAATAAAAAATTTCTCAACGCTTGGCTTTTTCTGATGTTGGCAAAATAGCATTTAAAGTAACAAAGTGAGAATATTAGACCGAAGTTTGAAATTTTTCGAAAATTGAGTAGCATTTCATTTGCTATATTTGCTGTCGGTTCAAGTATCCCTCTTGTTGAATAATTCGATATTTTTCAATTTCCAGCTCAGTTTTACAATAACTTCGTTCAATTTGTAACTGTATTTACATTTATTTATCCAGCAAATTCAGACACCTGCACAGGTATACCTAAATTCGTAAATAGGTACACGAACCTACCAATAGAGTATTTATTTCAACAAAAATCATCGTTATTGGATGGTAACTTATGCAGATTACATACCAATACCTACCAATAACCCAGGAGTCCCAAACCTACTGCTTTTCAAGGGGGAGGGGAGTGGACCCCCTCCGTGGGAGACCGAATTACAGTTATGGAAAACTGAAATGATATTAGTTCCAGTTCCAGTTTCAGTTCTCAAAATTTTAAATTTCCAGTTCCAGTTCTAAATACCAGTTCCAAAATTAATTTTTTTTTAAATTTTGAGAGACGTAAGAAATCCAAAATTTTCTGCGAAAATTGAACTTCGTCGTTTTTCCTTTTCTTTTCAAGATATAGGTACCATTTTTTTTCATTTTTCATAAATTCAAGCTCCACGCAAAAGATTTCTGAAAAAAACTGGGCAATTATCTTTTTTAGAAATTTTATGACTTCTGGTCCTGATTTCCTCAGTCCTGAATAATTATTCAATAAAAAAAAATTGAAATTTGTCGATAATTTAATGGAATATTTAAATTTACGGGAAATTTTTTCTTTGTTCACTTTTCTACATCAATTTTTGAGGTTCGTTCGAGGTCGTTTTTGTTTTTCAATTTTTAGTAAAAATTTATTTAAATTTTGAAATGAATATTGTGCATCTTGCATCTACATTTTTTACTTTTTCACTCAAATTTTCAAAAATTTGAATTTTTTCTGTTTTTTACTCCATTTTGGAAACTTTTATTGACAAAACCTTGAATTTTTCGAATAAAATTATAGTGTAAGATGTTATGATGGAGAAGATGATTTTAATTGAGTAAAAATTCTACTTACTTAAAATAAGAAAAATTGCAATTTACAAAAAAAATTCTGAAACTGGTATAAAACTAAAATTCATTTTAGTTCCAGTTCCAGTTTTCAGATTTCAATTCTCATCATTTCGTTCCAATTCCAGTTCCAGTTTTTTAGTTTTAGTTCCAGTTTTTTTTTAAATTTCAGTTCCAGTTCCGATTCCAGTTTTCCATCACTGCCGAATTATTTGCAAATTTATGTTTTGCAGGGTCTTAATAATTTACTTTTGCCTACATTGTCTGAATTGGACGAATAATAGATTAATTAGGAAAATATTTCAACTTTGCTCTATCATTTTCAAATTTTGTGAAAAAAATTTATTCATATTTCAAATACTTACCCAAAATTCGAATGAATTTTTTCTGCAAAGTTTGCCAGTGATTATAAATTCGTAAACAAGAGAACCTATACCAACGGTGTCCACTATTCAGTATCTCGCCAATTTTATGCAGATTATTATTCGAATGCAAAAAAAATCAAACCAAGTTGAAATACAAGTTATTTGTAGTGAGACGTCATTGTCATGTACAACCTTGGATAACATTAGGTAGGTATCTAAATCTACCTAATAAAATTATGCAGATTCCTCAGCAATAAAAAAAAAATCGTTGATAAAATTGGGTTCTTCACTACATTTCCATTCGATATCGATACCTCGTTCTGATACAGTATAAATACCTGCATGATCGAGTTTGTTTATTTTCAAAACCATTTGTTTACCTACTGTGACGGTTATCGGTGGTGTAAAAAAGATGACTAATCTAATTAGATTTGTTACCAATGCGTTCATTTATTTCCTTTTTCTCAATTTCAGCTCATGCCTTGAAGGTAAGTGAAATAATTTTAGCCATGATTTTGGTATCTACAGTAGTTAGGTACACCAGAATAATTTATTACGAAAATATTTTCAAAAAATGTCTGCCTCTTCAGATGTACAATCTTCAGTTCATTTAAAATTGAACAATTATGGCAGTCGGAAACTCATCTGTGGAAGGTAAAAATCATGATGATATCAAATTTATCAGCAATTATTTTTCAAATTTTATCATTAAGTATGAGAAATTTACAAGGCTCATTTTAAAAAATTTTTAGCTTCCAATTTCAATGTAAAAATAAACAGCAAGTTGAGGGAAATTTTTTTCAATGTGATAATGGAGCATGCATCGACAAACTTCACAAATGTGATGGAATTGAGCAATGCTGTGATGGATCTGACGAATGGGCCCAGACCTGTGAGAAATATGCAGTAGAAAATAGACAAAAACGATCTGCAAGGTAAGTTTATTTCAATATATCGAATACATTTTGACCAAAAGTTATTAAATTTTCATTTCCTCCCTCTTCCTCCAGTGGTAATTGTGCAGCCCCTCCATCATTTCCTAAGCGGACTATTGCTTATGACTGCGATAATGGAACTTCAGAAGCTTGTTTTATCAACGGATTGATCCTTGAAAAAACTGTAGCAAAAGTTGTATGCGATACGAAACATTCAACGAAAAATGAGACTGGCAACGAATCAATTTGTTTTAAAAATAAATGGTATCCGGATATGAGAAATTGTGAAGGTATGTAATTATGTGGAGCAACATTGAAGTGGTGATAAAATACCTTGGATTTTGTAAAGACCATTCGACATTTGAAAGGAAAAAATGTATTGATTTACTGTGATGAAAGTTGATGAGACAATCTGCGTTGAACGAAAGACCATTCAAAAATGTTTGATTTCCTCGAACCAAAGGAGAACAGAACGAAAGGACCTCATAATTGAGTTATTTTTGAAAGAAGTGAACCCAAATAACCCAGCATGAGATTTTTGTAATATACAACTGATTTTCAACTCCACATTTTCAACAGAAAATCCATGCCATCCATCACCTTGTGGACCGAACAGTGAGTGCCGGATATTTGATCAGGAAGCATCATGCTCGTGCCTACGGTCATACGTTGGTTCGCCACCAAATTGCAGGCCCGAATGCGTGGTCAATTCAGAGTGCCCTCGAAACTTAGCTTGCATAAACCGAAAATGTATTGATCCTTGTCCGGGTACTTGCGGATTGCGTGCTTCGTGTAAAGTAATCAATCACATTCCGCATTGTTCGTGTCCGCCTCAATACACCGGAAATCCATTTGTACAATGTTTGCTAATGAGTAAGTGTTCGATTGATATTGAAATGAAAAGAAACAAAAAAAAAATTGAAAAAATGTTTACCTACTTGCAAAAAAATTTCCGAAATTACCAAAAGTATTGTGATTTTTCATTTGGCTTTTAAAATACGATTTGAACTATTTCAATCGAAAATTTCCTAACATGAATCTTTTCCACTACTTTTTTTTTTCATCAACAGAGAACCCTCCAAGGAATATCTGAAAAAAATCTGATTTTGATTGGTAAAAAAAACCTGGCCACAGCGAGCCATCGAAGTGTCACGAATATAAAACTTTTTAGCAACTACGCCACCGCATCTAAGAACATGAAAAACTAATAATTTTTCGGGTCTAGTAATAAACTTACTTATAGGTATAAGTATTACATAGTATCTGATACTTTTCAATCATTTGTTGATTGATTTTCATCGAGTGAAAATACTTCGAAAAAAAAAAAAACTGGACCTAGGACATTAAAAATTATTATTTTTTTCATTCAGCATAACAGAAAATGAGAAAAACAAGTCGCAAATTGAAAAAAATGTCAGTTTCTCTAAAAAAAAAAACTTTAAAAGCTGCTACCTACTACGTAGATTGTTGAAAAAATTGTAGGTAGTTAAAAAAAAAGTTATCAACGCAGTATTCATATTGTATTTTGTTTTGTATTTTTTTTTTGAGGGGGGAGGGGAAGGAGGAATTAATTATCTGCGAATAAAAAGCTTTTTTCAAAAAAAAAAAAAAAAAAAAAAATATTGATGCTGGATGTATACGAATAATATTTCAAGATCGCCTTATTATAAATTTGATGTTCAACGTAAGCTGAGTTGCAGTTTTTTTTTTCGATTGAAACGTTGAACTTGAAAGAGTTTCCAAAGTTCCTATGCCTGTTTCAGATCTGTCGACTGAATTACAGATTATTTCTGTCTCATTTCATTCAATTAAGTACGAATATTTTGAAGAAAACATTCTTTGACCATTTTTCCATCTTTTTTGACGAATTTTTAAAATTTTACAACTGCGACAAAAACCGGAAAATTCGAGAAAATATTTTGAAAAAAATTCTTAGATACATATATGTAAAATTTGTATTGCTTCGGAAGTTGGACGGGGTTTCAAATTTTTTGGGGTGGTCCAAATATCAATACTATTATTTTTGACAATTTTAGACAAGATCGTTTCAGGGTCTGATTTCATCGTCATATCAGGAAATGCTCTTTGGCTGAGCACCAAACATTTTCAAAAAATGAAAAATATTGAATTTTTTAAGAAATTGATCCGAGTATGGATTCCTTTACCCAGAAAAACGAAATACCCGATAATATTTAATCGACGCTTTATTTTTCAAAATTTATTAAAAATATCGCATTCTCGCGCTTTTTCAATGATCAAGAAAAATGCGGAAAACATTTTTTTCCGAGCAATATTTTCTTGAAATGATATTACCCGGTATGAATATTTTACTTCACCACTGTCAACTTTCCACGTCTCTTCTGATTTTCAAATAAAAAATACCTTACTCAATTCATTTTTCTTTACCTATTTTTGAAAAATGAATTGAACTGATGTTAGAAAATCGTCGATTTATATAAAAGGTTCTAGGTAGGAACCTACTTATAACTGGTAACTAATGTAAGCAATTCACTTTATTAATGAATTTCGTTTGTTTACATCATTCGTGACAAACACGAATCTGGTTTTCTCATTGCTGCAGTTGATTCATCTTTAAACCAATCTACGTGTTCTTCGCCGGAGCCAATACAACCTACGGATAGTTTCATACCCGACTAATTAGAGGTTCCCTGGTTTTGTGAACATGGACAAAAGGAACAGTCGAGTATTTCGTATCATAAAAATAAAATGATACTTATTATTGCATTACCTATGTAAGACAAAAATAATAGTTTTTTTTTGTTGTTGAAATTATTGTAATTTTATTATAATTTAAATATTTAATTAAAAATTGTGAAATGGATATGATTCGAATAAAAAATTTCTCCACGCTTGGCCTTTTCTGGTGTTGGCAAAATTGCATTTAAAGTGACAAAGTGAGAATATCAAGCTGAAGTTTGAAAATTTTCGAAATCGAGTAGAATTTCATTTATTTTGCTATATTTGCTACCGGTTTAAGTATCCTTGTGAAATAATTTGATATTTTTTTAGCTAGATTTGACAATGATTTCGTTTAATTTACAAGTATTCAGGTAGGTACCTACATTTATTAATCCATCAAATTCAGACACCTGCAATGTATACGCTAAATTTGTAAATACCCGAACCTACCTATACGTATTTACAACAAAATCATCGTTATTGGATGGTACCTAACTTCCTACCTATATAACTACATCACACATGTTTTAATGCAGATCACATATCAATTACCTACGGATAAAATATCGACCCAAGTTGAAAAACGAGTTATTTGGAGGATTGCCACCGAATGGAACTAGAACCTTGAATAAAATTGATAAATTTATGCAGATTCCCCCGAATGGGATTCCCCGTTTCATTTTCATCTGTTATAGAAGCCCGGTTCAGATATAACATAGTGATGATTTAGTCAGTGAATAAGATGAATAGTTTAATGAAATTTACTATCAATGCTTTCATTTATTTTCTTATACTCAATTTTGGTTCATGCTTCAATGGTAAGTGGAATATTATTAAACACTAAACATGATTTAGTTTTCAAAATACTGATACTTACTCAAGATATTGTTTTTTCAGTTGTACAATCCACAGTTCATTTGAAATTTAATAATTATGGCAGTCGGAAATTCAGCTGTGCAAGGTAAAAATCATAATGATAGCGAATTTATCAACAATTATTTTTCAAATTTTATCAGTATGAAAAATTTACACAAGGCTCATTTTTTAAATTTTTTTAGCTTCCAATTTCAATGTAAAAATGAAAAACAAATCGAGGGAAATTTTTTTCAATGTGATAATGGAGCATGCATCGACAAACTTCACAAATGTGACGGAATTGAGCAATGCTGTGATGGGTCTGACGAATGGGCCCAGAACTGTGAGACAAATTCGCTAGAAAATAGAAAAAAACGAGCCACGAGGTAATTTTATTTCAATACCTACATCGAATGGGTGTTGCCCAAAAGTTGTTAAATTTTCATTTTCCTTCAGTGGTAATTGTGAACCCATTCCATCATCTCATAACCAGACTATTATTTATGAATGCGATAATGGAACTTCACAAACTTGTATTATCAACGGATTAATCTCGGAAAAAACTGTAGCAAAAGTTGTATGCAATAAGAGTCATTCAGCGGAAAAGGAGATTGGCTTCGAATCAATTTGTTTTAGAAATAAATGGTATCCAGATGTGAGAAAATGTGATGGTATGTATAGAAATTTCAAGATGGTGGTAACATATCGTCCCTTTTAAGCTGGTAACTTCAAAACTTTACTTTTTGTTTTTACAGGAGAAAGAAAAAACTGTACTTATTACTTGAAAATTTTGAAGTCCGTAAAAGAGGTATTAATTTTACTATGCTTTTTTAGTGTTGAGAATGCATTTTCAACTATACATTTTTTCAAAATACCCATTTTTAATTTTTATAGCGGAGTTACGACCTCTTACACTTAAACAAAGAAAAGTTTTGGAGTTACACCAAGTTAAAAATCTGTATTTCGAAGCAAAATAATTTAAAAAATTTATTCTGAACACTGCAAAGCATATTAAAATCATCACACATTTCCCAAAATTCAAAAATTCCAAGTGATAACAGTTTTTTATAACTTTTGTAAAAAGCCAAATTTTCTATTCATGACCTGTTTGCATTTTTTGTGGACTTAGCCGAGTTACGCCCAAAAAGTTTCAAAATGTTCAGAATATGGAGTTACGCCAACATATCTTTTTTCTAATTTTAAGGATTTGTTTGGTGTTTAAGCTGAAATTTTGTAATGTGGAGGACGCCCCATTGTTGCCATTTCAGCAAAAAAACAAAAATTCCTAAATTTTTGAGTTACGACCTTTTAGCATTAGAGGGACGATATCTTGGATTTTGTAGAAACCGTTTGACATTATAGAGAGGAAAAAATATATTAAATTTTGATGAAAAAAAAAAAAAATCATATTGAACCATTCCGAACATCTTAGGTGTAAAATTCAACCCACCTGATCCCATTACATGATTATCTAAAAAAAAATATATACAGGGTCTATATGTGATCCGGGCAGTATCAGCGTAAAAATTCCCATCTGTTCTCTCCCTTTTCTTCCCTTTCTTAACGTTGCATCACTGAAAATGATATTGTTGTATGCGACGAAAGCTAGAAACGACCAAAAACGTCTTGATAAGATTACGAGTTTGAAGTAAGGGATGAGTCATCTTACCAAACTTGCATGCGAAAGTGTGAAATGTGTTTAACTGAGTTTGAATGCCCACCTGATAACATTAAACGAGTCCTTTTTTCCAACTTCAGAATGCCGTAATCTCGAAACTAAAATTATCAAATCGTTAAAATGAAATTTCTGATTTATTAATAATTAAACAGAAACAGAATATGAATTTATTATTAAAAATTAAGTCTATCAAAATTACGATTTTTTGAACCTAAAAAACACGTTTTTGGAATTTTTAAAGCAGAAAACAAAAAAATCAAAAACATTACTTTGTCAACGAGGGATTTTCACGCAGACCGTGCCCGGATCACATATAGACCCTGTATATGAAGGAACCAATTTTGTGAAAGTGTAAATTCATGAGTCTCTTCAAAGTGCTCCGCACCACAGCGCTCACAAGCAAGACAATGCTGTGACAGCACTTAAAATAATGGGTTTTTGGACCAAGAGCAGGTTCCTTCTTGGAAAGTCACTTATGTATTATGTAGCCTACTCGGCATGCAAAAAAAGCAGAAAAATTAGCAGAAAAGAGCAGGCATTCTCACTTTTTGCTCACTCCATCCCCGGCTGCGCGTTGAACATGCCTCTTTTGAAACCCTGTTGCTGGGCGCACATTGTCCTTCCAGTATAATTTTACAGAAAAAGGCAGAATTCGGCAGAAAAATTAGCAGAAAAGAGCAGGCATTCTCACTTTTTGCTCACTTCATCCCTGGCTGCGCGTTGAACATGCCTCTTTTGAAAATCTGTTGCTGGGCGCACATTGTCTTTCCGGTATAATTTTACAGAAAAAGGCAGAATTCGGCAGAAAAACCCAGTGGAAAAATGCAAAAATTATCGGCAGACTCCAGCAGAAAAAGGCAGAATAATTATGCTTTTTTTGCACTTCGGGTAACTGGCCTCTTCAATCATCAGTTCATCCCCAATCGTTATGACTTTAATCTTAGCCACATTAATCTGAAGTTCAGGCTTCTCTCTGAATGCTTTCAGTGTCAGTGCTTTATTCACTCAGTTCAATAGCTCCACAATTTCTTATTAATACCAGGTTATTATTGCAGTATTATCCGCATATTGCACCTTTGAAAATGTTTCTATCACCAATATCAATATAGATTTTTCCACTCTGGTTTTCTACTGCTTCAAGTGTAATGTACTCACCAAACGCTTTTTTTTTCATCTTTTAGAGCTGTGTGTGTTGTCCTGTGTGACTAAACATAAAGGGTTTTCAAGAGATTTTATATGTGGATACAGCAATCATCATTCATTTTTTGTTGAATGAGACAGAGCTGGCTTAGGTGATTTTTCAGTGGAGGGAGGAGGTAGCCCAATCGTTTTGTTTTGCCCCTGCCCACCAAACAAAATAATTAGACCTGAAAGATACAGTTGTACCTATAGGTACCTGCTAATTACCAAAACAAAATTTGAAAAAAGTGATTCAAACACATTTTCAGACACTGAAAAGACACCACGAGGCTGCGAGACTAATAAAGACTGCCATTCGACATTGGCTTGTGAGGGATACAAATGCGTCGACCCCTGTCCAGATAATTGCGGTGCTGCTGCCATCTGCGTCACCTCCAATCATCTTCCAAAGTGTTGGTGTCCATCTGGATTCTCTGGCGATCCGTTCATTCAATGCACACCAGTGACATTACTTCGTAAGTAAACCAAAATTATCCACCATTATTTCTGCAATTGTGCAAATAATTTCTTACCTCACATTTTCAGCGGAAAAACTACCATCTGAAAATCCATGCTATCCATCACCTTGTGGACCATTTAGTCAGTGCCGGGTAATTGATCAGCAAGCAGCATGCTCGTGCTTACCAGAATATTTGGGTACGCCACCAAATTGCAGGCCCGAATGCGTGGTCAGTTCAGAGTGTACCAGAGACAGAGCTTGCATAAAGGAAAAATGTGTTGACCCTTGTCTGAATGCCTGCGGATTGCATGCTGTGTGTAATGTAATCAATCACAATCCAATTTGTTTTTGTCCGCATCAATACACCGGAGATGCACTTTCACAATGTTTGCCAATAGGTAAGTGTCTGATTGATATTGAAATGAGAAAAAGTTGATAGGCGAATCCCTGAAAATACATTTTTCCCAGCTCCAATTACCTACATAATTTTCAACATCATATTATACCCTAAGTACTTTTTCGGCATTTTTAGCTGTTGAAAAAAAAAAGAGATTGAGAATTTGTGACAAACGCGAATCTGATTTCCTCTTTGTAGGTGTTGTTTCATCTATAGACGAATCTACTATCAAACGATCGGGTAGTAACCAAATGAAGGCTCAAACTACAAATAATCGACCGGTTATTGGCTACCGGCAGCCAAGACCACCGGAAAAAGGATCAGTCGAGTATCCTATATTACACGATGAAGACACGCCAAACGATGAATCTTCCACTTCATCATCTACTCCATCTTTTTCTACCACAGTTTCCAATCAGCGACTTATTCCAAGTATAAGTCCAAAACAACCGACTACTAATAACAAACAATCTAGTAGTAACCGAACGAATGCTCAAAGTACAAATAATCGACCGCATATTGGCTACCGGCAGCCAAGACCACCGGAAAAAGGATCAGTCGAGTATCCTATATTACACGATGAAGACACGCCAAACGATGAATCTTCCACTTCATCATCTACTCCATCTTTTTCTACCACAGTTTCCAATCAGCGACTTATTCCAAGTATAAGTCCAAAACAACCGACTACTAATAACAAACAATCTAGTAGTAACCAAACGAATGCTCAAAGTACAAATAATCGACCGCATATTGGCTACCAACTCCCAAGACCACCGGAAAAAGGATCAGTCGAGTATCCCATTAGACAAGAATAATCACCTACCTCCGAAAATTGTAATCGATCATTTTCTAGATTTTTCCCTCAAAATCGTACAATGTCTAATTTGAGATTGTAAAATAGGTAGACATGCGCAGAATGTATTTTATAAATAAAGTTTTTAAAATAACAATGTTTAAAATAATCACTCGACTCATGAAGAAAATTGTACTTTTTTGAACATTTAAATATCTAATTTTTATGTTCAAGTAACAGCCCTTTTCAATTCCAAAAAAAAAAAAAAAAAAAATCACAGATCCATTTTTGTTTAGTTGAAGAATTTTATTAGAATTGAACTCCTTTCTTTCCAACAGTAATAATGTAACTAAAAAAAATTCGATAGAAAAAACCTTTAAAATCATTAAGTATAAAAAGTACAAAAATTCCAAAAAATTTTCAAGAATGAAAAATCGATTAAAAATATTCTAAAACTCAAGAAATCATAAAATTTACCAAAAATATCAAAAAATTTTAAAATACCTAAGGAATAAAAAATTCACAAAAATCGATACATATTCAACCCCTCCCCCCCTCCAAAAATAACAATTTCGCAAAAATTTAAAAAATTCCTGTAAAAATCCGACGGGCGAAAAACAGCACGAACGAAAAATAAACGCTACCATTCGTAGACCCCCCCTTCAATCCTTCTGAATTTTTAACGGGCAACACATCGGAAAATTAAAAAAGTCGGTAAAAGTGCAGGCCATGATATTGAGTTCAAATTCGTATTCCTGGGCAGAATAATGGCGTCTCGCGTAACGTGAGCCGTGAACGTAATTGTGAATTTTTTCCAGAAAAATTTTCTGTCCAAAAATGCGAATTTGAATTCTGAGTTATAAATTTTGGGAAAATGCTCTCAAATCGATCAAATGGGTCACCAATATGCATAATCCGCGATTATAGCGGCTGAAGTGAATATGGGCTATTTTTAAGGGCTTTTCTCCACAGCTGGAAAATTCTAAAATTTTCTATTGACTCCAAAACGTCTCGAAACCGCTTCCAATCGATTTTTCTGGTCAAAAATAAGGTATCTATCAATTTTTAGGTTTTTTTTTTTGTTAATTATAGATCAAATTTGGATATTTGGCAGCCTATATGAAGTAGCTGATTCGAAATTTTAAAAATTCGCCAAAATTCGAAAAATGCATTTCGGCACTTGAAATTTTGGTTACAAGGTCCTGTTATGGTGCACTTTCGATTTTTTTGGGGGGAGGGGGCTCAGAATTTTACTTATACAACCATGATTGCAAATTAAATGTGGTTTGTCCTTCCATCTTAGGTAATTTTTTGATGGTAAAAGTATAACGTCTAAAACATTTTTAAAAATGGATTTACGAAGCGAAATGAATTTTTCCAACTTTTGTCAATTCATCATTGCATTATGCAATCTGAAGAAATTTTTTTGACTATAAAGCAGCAGTGCTGGCGTCTCAGGAAGGGTGGAAATGTATTTGCGAAATTGAACTGATTTCTGTAATATAATTTTCCAATGCCTGCATCTGTACTAAGCGACCTACATATTTCATTGGCGTTAATAAAATTGCCTAACTGGTTTGCCGTAAATAAACATTCGTAGTTATTCTTTTTTAATCACCTGCGTTGGGTAATCTGCATCTAACTAAACGCTTGAACTGACGTCAAAGTCGACGAGATTTAAATAGAGGCCCCAGTTCAATTTTTTCCCCCTCTGAAAAATGCAATAAAAATATTCAGGGCTCTCTTTCTCGTCCCCCATCATATTGGTTTTTTTTTAGTCAAAATATTAAAAATTGTTTCTTTCTTTTTAATTGTTGTTTAAAAAATCTTTGAAAATTCTCAACCTTATTGAATTAATGAATTAGAAAAAAAATAAAAAATGTCTCCAGCAAAACCATCTAGAATTACCTGGAGTAAAATTTTAAGAATATTTGAGCAAAACTAGGTTTGCGTTGTGAGTTGAAGTTGAATTAATTTTTTTGAAATCCAAATACAAAACTTTCCAAATACCTCTTTTCTAGTTTTCTCCCAGTCAACTTGAAAAAAAAAATACACGCCAATTTCAATGGCCATTTATTTAATAAGTTATATCTTATAGTTGAATTTCAATTGAAAGTAGGTACCTAGATATCATATTTTACACGGATGAAAACAAATAATCCACACATCCAATTTATGAAATCTAAACGGGAGATCTTGAACCTCGTTTTTTCACCCAAAGTTCTCTAAAGTGATTCAGCACGATGATAAAATAGTAGCACGTAATGCCTGCAAAAAGAGGAACTCGATTTCAAAAAACTCTCCAACATATTTTATTACAGTTTAATTTACGTGAAAAAATCGTTCGATGATTTTCTGCACTTTGAACTCAAATTCAAAGATGAAATTGAATTCAAACTCTCAAATGGCAATTTGCCTAGAATCCTGAATGCAATAATAATCTCAGTTACAGATGATTGTATCGTTCCGATAATTTTTCATTAGTAGAGAAGATGAAAAAAATCTTATCAACGAACCTATTGAAATTAAAAATGCAAGTTCTATGAAAATAAGATCCATTGTTCGTTCAGATATCTCAACATCTGATTTGCTGATTGGAAGATGCAAAATTTTTAATAATTTTGTCGGACCGATGATTAGTACGATGATCATAGCAATTATACACATCACCACACTCAACACCAAAAATCCCATAAAAGGTAATAAAAATGTTGGTCTTTTCTATAATAAAACAATCAACGATTAAAATCCACGTATAAATAGTTCAATTGAAAATTTTATCCTAAATATTTTGAAAAAGCTTACTTTTATAATACCGAAGACACCCAAGGAAAAATTACTCATACAAACGACGTACATTAAAATCTCCAACACAATGCTATAAACAGGGTGTTTCACGTCTCGTAAAAACAACTCATAGATGAGAAATCCACTATTGCCCAGCTGATGAAAATTAATTTTCAACAAGATATTAGATTTTTGAAAAATGGAGTTTGGAATTTTCTAAAATTAGAGTAAAAATACTCACCATGGCAATGATTAGGATAATGAGAGCACCAGTTCTCAAGGAGATTACGAAGCAGCAAGATTTCACCGTAAATACTTTTTTCATGATTGGATACTTTCAAAGTAGGTATCATATCTTGAAGGGATCCACGTGATTTTGGATCAGACTCCAGGATCGAGAGTATAATGAATTAACAAACGATTAATTAGCATAGAATTTTGGAATCTAAGGTAGAAGTAAAGAATACTTACATGAAATTCAGTCAAGTATTAGGTATCGCTGCTTTAAACAAGAAAATAAATTGAATTCATGCTCATTGGTGCATAATTATACACAATAATTCATGGCCACATCAGTATTATGTATTGACCCTGAAATTCTGAAATTTGCCGAGTTCTCCCACTATCATAGATCTGATAACAGAAGAGAATCTTTCAGAAATCATGAAAAAATCAGATGAATAATAGAATGGTACTCAGCTAACCAAATATTTTTTATTTTAACTGCACAAAAATTTTATCTAAGGTAAAGGTAAATGACCTATGACTAAATCTACTCGAAAGAGGCTTCAGGCACACCTGAATCGTTTTTTTCAGCTGTATGATTCAAGTGGTCCATTTGCTTTTTTCCATGTTCGAAATTTTTTATTTTTTTTTCAGAGTTTGAATTTTTTCTCGATTATTTTTTTCCAAATTGAATTTTTTTCCAGAGTTTGAATTTTTCTCCATCATTTAATGAAATTTTTTCCGAGTTCGAAAATTTTTTTTCAGAGTTCAAATTTTTTCTCGACTACTTTTTTCCAAAGTAAAATTTTTTCAGAGTACGAATTTTTTCTCGATTTTTTTCCCAAATTAAATTTTTGTTCCGAGTTCGAATATATTCTCAACTACTTTTTGGAAAAAAATTGAATAAAAATTGAAACTATGAAAAAATTTTTAATTTTGATAAAAAATTATCGAGAAAAAATTCCAACTCTGAAAAAAAGATTTAATTTTGAAAAAAAAATGGTCGAGAAAAAATTCGAACTCTGAAAAAATTTTAATTTGGAAAAAAATAATCGAGAAAAAATTCGAACTATGAAAAAAATTTAATTTTGATAAAAAATTATCGAGAAAAAATTCGAACTCTGAAAAAAAAATTAATTTTGATAAAAAATTATCGAGAAAAAATTCGAACTCTGAAAAAAAATTTTTGGTAATTTGGAAAAAAAATAACCGAGAAAAATTCGAACTCTGAAAAAAAGTTGTCGAGAAAAAATTTGAACTCGAAAAAAAATTTCAAACTCGGAAAAAGATTTTAATAAATGATGGAGAAAAAATTCAAACTCTGGAAAAAAAATTTAGGTAATTTGGAAAAAAATAATCGAGAAAAATTCGAACTCTGAAAATGAAAAAATAATAAAAAATTTCGAACTTGGATTTAAGCAAGTGGACCACTTGAATCATAAAGTTGAGAAAAACCGATTCAGTCGTTCGCAGCGTATTTTTAATTTCCGTGCCTGAAGCCTCTTTCGTGTAGATTTAGTCATAGGTAAAAAACCTGGCACATTTGAATCTAAAAAAGAGCCAATAAAAATATGTGGTAAAAAAAAAACGAAAAAAATACAAAGAAAAAAATTAAAAAATAATTTGGAAATAATAGAAATAAAAAAATGAGCTGTAAAAATTTCAGTTAAAAAAATTTAAAGTTGAAAAAAGTTGAGAAAAAAGTAGGAAGTGGTTGAAAAAAAAAACGAGAATTAATTCTAAAAGTACAAATTCCAGGGAAAAAACCAAGTTGAAAAAGAAAATTTTTAAAAAATTAGACAGAATAATAAGTGGAAAAAATCAAAGAAAAAAAATTGAACTTGAAAAATCCTCCGATAATTGAGAAAAAATATTTTGAAGTCGAGGAAAAAAACAATTTCTTCAAAATTTTCTCATATATTTACTTATTTAGTGGTTCCAAATAATCATCGGTGATCGTTGAAACGGGTGCAATTTAAAAAAAAATAATAGGCTGAGGGGGAACTTGAAGTGTTTCTTAAGAAATGGCTGGTGGATAGGGGAACTCCTGATATAGGCTGGATCAGCGCACCATTGATTATTTGGATCCACTAAATACATACCTACCTAGTACCTACCTATAAGAGAAAATTTTAAGGGAATTGTTTTTTTTCTTGACTTCAAATATTTTTTATTTTTACAGATTTCTTCAAATTCAATTTTTTGTCCTTGAATTTTTTCCAGTTTCACCCTAATTTTTTTAGATTTTCTTTTTAAACTCAGTTTTTTTTTCTGGAATTTGTACATTGATTCGAATTTTTTCACGATTTTTTCCAACTAAGTACTTACTGATTTTCTCGACATTTTTTCAAATTGAAATTTTTTTCAATTCGGATTTTTTCTGCTTAAATTTTTTTTTGACTCAGTATTTCTCAAATTTGTACATTAATTAAAATTTTTCTCACCACCATTTTTTTCTTTTTTTAATTTAATTGTTTTCTCGAGTTTGTTCTCTACTTAGTCCATTTTTTTTCGATTTGATCGTTTTCCACCCCAATTTTTTTGATTTTTTCTTACCTTTGAAATGCTTTTCTATTCATTTTTTCCCTCAAAATTACACTGTTACTCAAATTTTTTCTCGTCGTTTTTTTTTTGGGGGGGGGGGGGGCTAAAACAAAAAACTTGGGAAAGAAATTGGAATTGAAAGGAATTGAACTGATTGAACTTGAAAAAAAAATTGAAAAACATTTGAAACCTTACTAGGAAGGGGGAAAAGTCGCTTTATTGTTACCTACAACTATCGTACTTACATATAGAAGGTCATTATCATAATTGAGTGCAATCAAGTAAAAATGACTTTGTATTCGATTTCAAAAATATATATTACTTAATCGTTAACAGAATTCATTAAAATTTGAAAAAAAAAACACAACTAGTTTTGGTTAAATTTTTAGATACCTATAATTACATTTCCTGGCGTAAAATTCACGTTGCTTAGACAGTGCTATCAACAGCTAAAAATTATTGAAAATTGTTCAAAAATTATAAATAAGTCACGATTTTTCTATAAAATAATTCTTCTATGGTGTAAAAGGCTCAAAGGCTCTCAGTGTTGGAATACCATATATGTAGGTATTTTGTACATTTCTTACACAGAATATCTTTCGATTACCAATTGGCACATCAATTATGGACATAAAATCTAATAAGGTGACTCAGCCTGTGATGACTTAGCCTGGGGTGATTGAGTCTGTGATGACTGAGCCTGAGGTGAATGAGGTTGAGCCTGAGGTGAATGAGGTTGAGCCTGCGGTGAATTAGTTTGAGGTGAATGAACCTGAGGTGAAGGACTTGGGATGGTGGATCCTGGAGCTATGTTTGGTCTTCGTTTTGGTGTAAGTTCTTGAAAATAGCTCAGAACACCGCAGAAATCGTAAATTAACAAGCCTAAAAAAATATTAGATTAGAAAAAAAAAAACATTTCACCATGCAAAAAATTTCAAGCTATAACTTTATCTCCCCCATGATACAAAATTTTCAAGTTTGAATTTCCTCAAGTTTTACAAATTGTTGTATTTTTTTTTTCCAATTCAAATATTTTCCAAAATTTTTATTTTTTTCAAAGATTTTTTTTCATTATTATTTTTATCATGTTGAAAAAAATACAGCGCAACAGTTTTCTGATGTTTTTGCTTCATGTCTAGACTGAAGAAATTTCCAAATTTGAAAGAAACTTTGAAAATATTTTAAATCGATAAATATGCCAAAATTTTAAAACATCAATTTGCTTCTAGGTTTTGGAAAATCTTCAAATTAGAAAAGAATTTGAATTTGAGAAAATTTTGAACTATGATTAAAAGATTTCCAGAATTTCAGCTTTCAACGCATAAAATTTCAAAGTTGAACACAAATTTTGAATGCTTAAAAGCAGTATGAAAATTAGAAACATCAAATTTTTTGAATTTTCAAAAAAATCTGAACCCATTTGATATAATGATCATAATCATAACAATCTAAAATATGGGGTGAATTATTAAAAATTTCTGATTGAAAAAATTCAAACCAGAAATCAACTAAAAAGTTAATTATTTTTCATACCTACAATGAAAAAAAATCGCGTTTTACATTTCTATGAATTTTTTGTAGAACATATTAGGTACCTATTTTTCGTCAATGTATGAAAAAAAAATAGAATTTTTTCTTTCATTTCTTCGCAATATCCTTTAGCTTTAATATTTCTATAAAAAATACCGAAATGACATGCATCATCATACCTATTGATAAGAAACACAAAAAATTCAACAAAATTAGAACGAAAAAACCAACACCAGAAGCCATTGTCGTGAAATGAGACGCCAATCCATGTAAAACCACAGGCCGCTGTTTATAACTGAGGAATATGTCGATTACGAATAATACAAAAAATCCGATGATAAATAACAAAGATGCCATGAAAGGAAACAATAATTGTCGCATTTTCTGAAAAAGACATTGATAATAAAATATGTAGGTACTCGACTATAGATTCATGCAAACATATAACAAATGAAATATCAAATTATTCGCAGAGAGATTCACTCACCATCAAGACACCGATGATACTCAAAAATGGGCAAAGAATAAAAATGATGAAGATTATTAGCGTCCAGCTCAACTCCCCCACTTCCATCGATGGTAAACCTTCATACCAAATCTTAAGGCTCATAATTACCAAACCAACCACCTACATATAATGATGTGATTTAAATTAGAGTTACAGAAAAATAACGAATAAACGGTTTGGATTGAAAAATTATCAATTTAGATTACCAAAAATGTGTGTAAAGTTGATAAGGCCCCGTTTCTCAAGGGAAGTCCCCAGAATGATTTTATATTAAACATTTTTTCAACGAAAAACTATCAATAGAATTCAGATTACCTATACTTCAGGATCGTAATAATGTTTTGTATTCTGCAGAAAACTAAAAATGAAAATTCAGTTTAAATTTATTAGACTAGGACAAAAGATTCCAATCTTACCTTTATCCTTCCATTTCTTGTATTTTGTCTCATATGCATTGTTTCATTGTTGATGTTGCACAAACACTGAAAAAAAAATTCTGGTTATTTGAATTTATTTGTATTTTGGATCGACAATTTTTTTTTTGCAATTAAATCACGTGGACGAATAAAACGATTTTATGATTAGGCACTATAAATAAAGTAAGGTAATAATCCTTACTATCTATTCACTTGTTTTTTCATTATCTATTTCGAAAAAAAAATGATATTTTCCCCGTCATTGAATTAATCAAGTGACCAGCAATTTTTCAAATTTGAACGAATTTGCCCGCTAGTTTGAATTTTTACAATGAATTTTTTCAATTGATAAGATTTTATTTTTTTGTGGATAAATTTGTTAGCAAACATTGGATAAAAAATCCATTTTGTGATTGTTCTTTGATTCTTTCAAGTTCAATGTTTTAAGTGATGCGCCTTCAATTTGTTCACAGCGCTCGACACCACTTGGAATAATTATGGATCAAAATGCAAAATGAAAGGGCCAAAATGTTGACCTTTGATTTTTAAAATTTCGATTTTCTAACAATTATGCCGCAACCTTACCATAAGCAGATTTAAGGGGACGTGAGGGGGCTTAGTCCCCAAGAGTGAAATCCCCCCCCCCCCCCAAAAAATGGGGTTGATTGTCAAACTGTTTGACAATCAAACTCGAATGTACCTACCATGAAAAACATGTAGATATTTTATGGTCATTGAAAATCCAATTTTTCAAAGCTTAATTGCAATTATTCAAATTATTTGAGGCGACAGTGTCAAAGAAACTCCCTCCTATTTCTTCTTCATAAGATTTTTCTGGTATTTCGAGTCATTGTACCTACTTTGCAGTTTGCACTCTTCCAAAAAATCTTTTAATGCCAACGACTTGGGACTTAGCCCCCTGATACATTTTCCTGAATCCGCCTATGAACCTTACTTAGTTGAATGATTTTTTTTTCAATGTAATTTGATAAATTTCGTATTACAATTGTTTTAGGTTAAATAAAGAAAAAAATTCAAGAATTTTGTTCAACCAGTTTTTTTTTTGGTAGGTCGTTGTTAAAATGTCCATTCTTGAAAAGTGTTTACCTTGCTTCGCTCAAACAGATTACAATTTTCTTTTAACTAAATGATTAGAAAACTGATTCTTCGTTACAGAAACGATGTTTAAAAAACTGAAGTTTTTCAACTCGAAAAATATAACAGACGAGAAAATGTTCTTCAAAAGCTTGCTACAGGTTTTACAAAATTTCAATACACTTTTGACGTAGGTACTTCAAAAATTTCATCAATGAATTCAGGAACCGATTTATTTCAAAATTTGGCAGAAATTTAGCTCGAAAGGAAGGAGGAGGACCGTGGAAAGGACTTCGAAAAATTTTCAATCTTCAGAATTCAGCCTTGCAGTGAAGAACAGGAGAAATCAAATCACAAAATTCAATTAAGAAGGTAGAAACTGGTGGAATTTTAAGATTATTAAATTTAGACCAAGAGGAAAGATGGGGTTGATTGAGGGGAAATTTGGAAATACCAAAATTCATCCCTAAGGAGGGATGCAGAAAAATTTTCAAAGCAATAAAAAGTTTTGGTAGGGAGTATAGAAGAATTTTTGAAATTACAAAATTCAATCCTAAAGAAGCACAGGTGAAGAAATTTTGAAAAATCAAAATTCAGCTTAGAGTAAGGGAGATAAACGTAAATTTTCAAAACCAACAATTCTCACCAAAAATGAAAAGAATCGCCAAAAAAATACGAAAAATTGACATGATTTATCAACACTTAGGTACCGAGTCTTACTCACTCGAAATTAAAATTGTCCTTGAAAATTGGCGATTTTTACCTACCAAAAATTGAAGGAATTACGGAAAATTGGCGATTCTTGCCAGGTATTCTACTGACATACTCACGTTCCCTGATCAAAACGTCAATTCTAATTCAAAACTTCATGGTTCACCTCAGTTGGAGGTAGGGGGAAGGCTTGTGACACCAGGATTTTCGTTTTCTTCAGATTCTCGTTCCTTTCCAAGTTCTTGGAAATACCACAGCACAGCACAGAAATCGTACCATAAGAGACCTATAAAAATAAGTTGGTAGATTGAAAAAAAAAATCTATAAAAATAAGTGGTAGATTGAAAAAATATATATTGGATTATTTTTCAAATTGTTTAAAAGAAGGAATATCGATAAAAAAATTTTTGTCTCCGAGAGATTTTGAAGTAGGTAGGTAGGTAGGTAGAGGTACATGGTTCAATCATTGTTTGAGATTGAGTTTTTAAAAAATGAGTAAAACTGATTAAATATTCTTCTTGACCTTTTCCTACAATTTTTATTATTTGATTGGTAAAATTTTTTTGCACCTATCTTCATAAATTTTTCCTTAGTAAAATCATTATTTTCCATTGTTTTCACCGAAATTTGAAACAATTTGCGTGAATATAGGTACCCATGAAAAAAAATATCAGAAGTTCCAAAAGAACGAAACTGACTATTGCTTCAACATCATCGGTCATTTTGCTGAATTTGTCCGCTAATCCGGGCAGTATCACAGGAGCATACCAGTAACAGAGGATCACTTCTACAGCGAGAAACAAGAAACACGCCACGCCTGACAACAAATATCCCATGAAAAATATCAAGAATGGTCGGCTCTCCTGAAAAATAATTAGTATTAAAATATCGATAGATCCTTGCGGGACAATTTCACTAATGAAATATTAATCATATCGGGAAAGGATTTACCTGGATGATACCAATAATACCTGAAGATGGAAGAATAAAGAAAATGATTGTGAGCATTATTATCTGGCTGGATGATGACAAGGTGAAAGCTACGTTTTTGTTCCAGAACAAGGTAACAAAAATTATCACAACAAGCACCTGATGATGTTAAATTTTCAAGGATTATGACAAAAAAGGCACAAGTTCGAAATGAAAATTATTCGTATCGAAACATAACTCACCAAAAAGGCGTGTAAAAATCCACAGATACGCTTGCTTACAGTGCTTTTAGGGATATATGGCCTTCTTCCAAAATAGATTGACGGACCCATCATTTTTCTAATGGAAATGTTTTCAGAGTAGCTAACTTATTAAAAGTTGTTGCTCTAAAGCAAAACTATTTTAAAGCTCAATCAGCGGATGTCACAAATTAAAAATTTAATAATTGAATTCTATGGGGTTTTTTTGTCAAATTTTCATGTTACTTGGTTGAAAGGTTACCTTTCCATCTAAGACGATTCATACAAATGAACATGAAAGATTTTGAAGTTTATCAAAATTTCAATTTTTAAATAGGTAAACTTGGAAAAAAGTAAAATATTTTGAGTAAATTATAGAAATTTGAACTTTGTAATATTTGAGGTAGAAAAATATGAAAAATCTTGAGAATCCTTCGCAAAATTTTATCAGTGGTACATGAATAGCCAAATATTTCTCCCAATAAAACGATTTTTGCAAACACATTTTTTCAAAAAAAAAAAGATTGAAAAAAAATATATAGAATTGATATAGGTACATATAAAAAAAAAGATGCCGATGAAATGACATCGGATAGGTACATCGAACCCAAGTCAAGCTTCAAAAAATGAGCGGATTCCAATCCATTTTTTTCTGATTTTCAAAAAAGGTCCAAAATCAACAAGAATTTTGAAAAAAAAAGTTACTGCTTTAACTGTGTCCAGAAATTTGTCCTAAAAAATTTTCCCAGAAACTTGAAAGTATTTTCTAATAAAAGTAAGTACATAAATCATTTTCAAATAATTGATTTGAGCAATTTTGAGTACAGGCTAATTTTTTTTAGTACCTATTTTCAAATGATGATCCCTTGTGATCTATTAAACTGGGTTAAAAATTAAAATTATGCAAAAAAAATTGAGGGAAATGTAATTTGAGCATTTTTGAGCGATTTTGAGTCCAAAATATGGTCAATATCAAAGTAAGTGTTCTCAAAAAATTGACAACCCCAGGCAGAATTTTACCAAAAACTTTGCAGTGTAGACCGAAATTTTTATAAAACGAACCATAAAAATTTAAAAAATTTGAGATATTATTTACCAAAACTTACTTTGATCTACTCTTTTTCAATGGTTACAAATTATCAAGTTTACAAAATTTGCAAAAAATGGCTTACAAAAATTTTAGATGATTTTTGGCCGGGCAATGCCAATTTTTTAAAACAGGTATCTATGTACTAAAAAATTTGACATGACACAAAATTTTTAGAAGTTGATCAAAGCAATTTTTGGTTTAGATACATATTTGAATTTTTAGCGAATTTTTTCCGATATTTTAATGTTTATCCAAATAGTATTTGGTATTTGAATATCCCGTTACTTGTTGAACACTGTGATTTGGAAATGTGGCTTCGGTATAAATGAAATACTTGATATGTATTGTTCTAACTCATATAAATTTTTTACACTGTCCAGATCCGGAATAAAATGACAGAAAACAAAAATTCATCAAAAAGTAGAGGTGGGGTTCAATCTGTCAGCTTGTATCAAATTTTTTGAAATTTTCATCTTCAAAACTGCACGTTATAATTTTCGAATTGTTGTTTCTTTTTACGTCTCTCAGATCCGAACATAAGTGGAGATGGAACATAATTTTTTGGGGGGGAAGGGTTTGAGCCCCAGTTGAAAGGAACAAAACAAAAATAATTATTTCCTCCCCCCCCCCCCTCAAAAAAGTTCCATTATTACTACGTAGTTTTTTTGAATCCGTTTTTGGACAAAAATCTGAAGGCATGAAAGTGAAAAGTTTGCCAACTAAGATTATTTTTAAAAAAAAGAATTTCCTATTAAAACTCGTTCAAAAAAGCTATTCATCCTTAATGATCACACCTCCTTCCAAAAACTTTAAATTTTTTTGAAAGTCCACAAGTCCCCTAATAAATGAGGAGTAGATACAAATTTTTCTTTCTCCAAAATAATATTTAATTACACCGGTCGACACGATTTTTGTTCTGGGTTCTCATTGTCAAATTTGGGTTGTTTTTATGTAACTAATGAAGGAAAAAAATTTTTTGACCAAAGTTTGCATGCTTTGGAGATGGGGTGGGGGGGCGAAAACTGATTTTTCGAGGGCAATAAGCCTATTAATTACAAAAAATTGGTTTTTTTAAAACTAATCTTGTAGAAAATGTTACGGCGAATCCAAAGCCACAAACCGCAGACCTCCGTCTTTTTTTAGAAAAAAAGTTACAGCTCATTCTTTCCAAAATTTTGTAAAAAATCGCATTTTTTTCACGAAAGAGGCCCAAAAGTGCGATATTATTAAGCAGTAGATACAATTATGCAAAAATGTGAATTTTCACTGCTACTTTTTAAAACTATATTTTTATAATTTATTAATTCAAACTCAACCTGAATTTATCTTTTTATGATTTGGTTTTTGCCAAATAAGATGAGCTTCTTTTTTTTATATGATGATGTAATCTTAGACGTAATAAAGTTAATTTTTTTTTATCAAAATTCAATTTAAAAATATCTTAAAAATAATGCAGTTCCACGTAGTCATTTACCTATAATTATTGGGAAATTGCTCATACTTATTTTATCTTCGAGCTTTCATTTCCAAACAGATATGACGTCACGTTAATCGTAGCTTTTTTCTGTACTATCTGAACCAATTTTTTTTTCTTAATTGGTTACTATCAGAAAATTGTTATAATTTTTATCAGTCAAACACTATAATTAATATGAAATGCATTTTATATTTTTAATTTTTTTGATCAGTTGGTCAGTAATTTATTTTTCATGGTGGCCAGCTACATTTGCTTTTTCTCGAGTTATGATTATTGGTATCTTTACTTCGTATTAACTTTTTTAAACATTTTGATACATTTAGAGATGACCTAGAATATTTAAAACGAAAATCACTTTTTTTTTTACGATGGACAGCGGGGAACAGGGTGCATATTTCTTGGTAGATTGCGGTCTTTAAAGTTATCAAGTGCAATTTTCATTTATGGCAAATTCAAGGACTCTGATTACTAAATTTACAGTCGAGACGATATTTCTTATCGATCCATCATTTTTTTAAACGTCCGCTTAAACGATTATTCGATAGGTACCTACTTCTACTGCCAGAAATAAGCAGAAATCCGGAGCAGAGTCGGAAAGAGAGAGTCTCGTCCGGACGATTTTTTCGGAGCTGGAGGCACTTTTGAAAAATCTCAGAGCTGAAGCCGTAGCCGAAAAAAAAAAGTTTAAAAGTTCTGGAGCCAGAGCCGAAGAGAAGTCACCTCCAGATGCTTGACCTCATTTTCAAAGTTGGCGCGTTAATTTTCCAAAAATAGATAGGTACTTGAAAAATGACCTGATTTTGGTCTCGAAATTGCTCAAAAATTATATTCCCACCAAGATTTTTGCGCTGCTCTTCAAATTCCAAGTCATTTGGATATATCGCAGGTAACTTCAGTTTTCGATTTTTTTTTTTTGAAATTCAGTTTTGATAAAAGGGGTCAAAAATAATGTATTTTTTCGTTATTAAAAATTAACCTCAATTCATCGTATCAACCACTTCAATCTCGTGTTCGGAATAATATACGAATCTCAAAAATGTCACGAACGACCAAATCATTCAGTTTTACGAATTTGTACACAGTGATGATACACAACGAAATATATCTTTTTCGAATGAAAAAAATAAATGTAATATAGTACTCGATTTATTCACTATTTTACAGGATTAAAAAATTATAAAAATGGTTTGAATTGAAATGACAGCAATGCAAATTTACGTAGGTAACATCAAATATGTGGGACTGAAGAAGGATCACAGTGTAGATGTAATGAGGAATTTCTGCTTTGAGTTTTGGATCTGAGTTCTTTGTAAAAGCTCAACACCACGGCGAAGAAGTAGAAAAATATGACTAAAAAAAATAAGGAAAAAAATACCACATTAACACGCAAATATTTTCAAAATTAGGTACCTAACCCAACTTAAAAAATAAATTTTTATTCAGAGATTTTTTACCACAACATGATTTTTATTATGAACAGTCGAATCGTTTTTTAATCATTCGAGTTTCAAAAATCAAATACCTTATCGCACTTCTCCTCTCTCTCTTTTAAACTGAAATTATCCGAACGTGGGGAAACATTAATCAAAAAAGAAGCTAGGCACTGCCAGAATACCTTGATTTTAAAATATTTCAAACTCTGTTATTTTTACTTTTTTTTTTGTTTGAAAATTTTCATTTCAATTTTCTACAAAGTGCCACACCATGGCGAATATTTCGTATTGAATTGACAAAAAGCATTAACTTTATACTAACGTACCTTCTACAAAAAGTAACATCATTTCAAAACCAATGGTTCCGGCTGCGTAAGTAAATTTTATCACAGATTCGAAATCGTGTTTGACTTTTTCGGCCATTAATCCCGCAACATAAAGTGCTAAAACGACCATGTAAATTATCACCACCGCCATGAGAAACGCTTGAAATCCTAGATAAGGTTTCAAAAATGAGGGCTTCTCCTGAAATTGGATAGCAAACAAGTTGTTTTAAAATCCATAGGCGTGATAATCGCCAATAGTGATGATTTGATTTTTTTTTTCTGAAAACCGATACGATCTGATAAAAATATAATTTTTTGCGATTTTCTGAGATTTAAATTTTTTCAAAATAATTTTCATTTTTGGTGAAAACGTTTTTTTTTGTGATGTGCCTTAAATTTTGACACAAAGCTAAGTCAAAATTGAAATTCGTAGGTATATTTTTATTCGGAACGAATCATCCCAATTTTAAAGAGGAAGCAAAAAGCAAATACACTTTTATCCTGGTCGATTTAATTTCGAAAATATTTTTTAAAAAAATTTGAGCAAAGCTTTACATTTTTTTTTTAGCAAAAATTAAAAAAATCTCCATTTTACAAAGTTGGATTTTTTTTGAAAAAAGAACGAGTTTCAAAAAATTATTGTTAATAGCTAACAAAATTTCTATTATATGTTTTGGAAAAAATTCACCTTAAGGACACCATAGATTCCTGCGGCATGAATGAATGTAAAACCACCGGTGAGTAGAAAAAATATCAGGGTTGCTGCGGGCGGTGCATCCTGGGATAAAGCTGCCAGAGTACCATACACCATAGTTAATGATACGGGTACCTGAAGAAAATTTATTGCAAGGTTTGATTAAATTATAATATAATTTATTCAGGTTGTTCGTTATTAGATTAAAATTAGTTGAGAAATTTTTTTGAATTTATTTTAAACGAAAAAAATGTTTGAGAAAACTTACCAGACCGAACGTTAAAAGAATTAGAGTTCCGGTTCTTAAAGAACATCCGCAGCAGAAATGTAACACAGCAGCCATTTTTCAAGTTTTTGATAGATGGATATGAATTTAAGATCGAGAATGATTGAGAATAGTATTTGTACAGTCGTAAAATAACGTTTGCTATTAAAATGTTGAAAAATGAAAATGCAAAGATTCTAAAGCATAATTTCGACGATAAGAAATCCAGAATAACTAATATACGAGCTGGGAGATTGCGCCCCACTCCTACTTACGTTTTGTGAATTTATGTTTATGCCATTCCTTCAATTGATACTTCACTAGTGAAGTATCAATTGAAGGAATATTTTTCTCATAGGCGGATTTAAGGTGGCGCGGGGGGGCTTAGCCCCCCCAAGAGTAAAATTAGCCCCCCCCCCCCCAAAAAAAAAAAAAATCGCGTTTAGTTGTCAAACTGTTTTACAATCAAACTCGAATGTACCTACCATGAAAAAAAAAGTATTTTCTGGGCATTAAATTCACAATTTTTTCAAAGCTTCGCCCTCGATTCGCTCGGGCATGAACAAAAACACAATTCACAAATTATTTTTAGACAAAGTTGAAAGTTGAGGAAGCAGGCTCTTTTCCTCAAAAATGCCTTCTGGTACTTTATGTCTTCTTCCTCAATTTTGTATTCTCCCAAAAAAAGCTTCTACCGCCAATGACTCCGAATATGTTCTCCCTCCCTCACGCCCTAACATACAAAAAAAATCACTTTTATGGCCATTGAAAATTCAGTTTTTCAAAGCTTCACCCTCGCTTCGCTCGGGTATAAATGAAATCACAAATAATTCAAATTACCTATTTGGAATGACAGTGTCAAAGAAGGCCCCCTGCTCCTACTTCTTCGTAAGATTTTTCTGGTATTTCTAGTCTTTGTATCTATTTTTCAGTTTGCACCCTTCCAAAAAATCTTCTAATGCCATTGACCTGGGGCTTAGCCCACCCCCCGATCCATTTTTCTAAATCCGCCTATGATTTTTCTGCTCAAAAATTCTCTGAGAAGTGAACATTGTTGAATAGAAAAATCAAAAATGTGAGGACAGATTGTTCTTATTCTCATCCTGGAATGCTTTTTAATCAAATTATGTACTTACAAGGGCATTGAAGTAGGTAGGTAAAGTAAAAAAATATATTTTTCATGTTGGAAAAATTTTTTAGATAGGTTTTTTTTTATTTTATTACCAGAAAATCTTCCAAAAATTTTGAATTCCCCAATTCAAAGAGGAGTTGGAGCTGGGAAGCTTTAAAATGAGACCATTAACCGGAAAATGGGATACCAATTTGATTTTACAGTGACAGTACTATACTTATACTTCGAATTACCTACTTATTTATAATTTTTTAATCGAAATAATATATTGAGTTGATGAAATCAGTATCTTATGCTAGAGAATGGACGATAATACCGTATTTTGAGATACATCGGAGTATCACTGAAAAAAAAAACTTGTGATGAACATGTTGCCTATCTTGATAATTGAAGAATACTGTTCCTAAGAAAATCACGTAAAAATTTTTTAACCATGGAAATGCGCAGTACCTACTTGGAAAATTGAACAAATTTTCATCGTTTGAATTTTTGCCCAACTTTGAAATTGAAAAGGTTACCAAAAAAATGTTCAAAAGAAGTTCTAAAAAAAAATGAATCCACCAAAGAAATAGATGGTATGTTGAAAACCAAATAAATTTTGTACTGATGACTTTTTTTGGGGGTCATTCAAAACTGAGAATTTTTTTTTAAATTGAAGCTTTTGTAAAAGTTACTCAAAATGTTTGCACGCAAGTATTCATATAAAATCATCCCAAAATGATTTTCAATTAGTACCTCACCCAGCAGAGATAGGTGACCATTTAAGTGCTCAAAATTCAATATTTTCCATTTTTGAATGAGGTGAATCGAATTTTAAAAATCTTTAACTGCATAAAATTAAAAAAAAAAATCAAACTATCGAAGTAAGGAAATAAGTATCAAAATCCCAAAATAATGAAAACTTTGAAAAATAATAAAATAACACAAAATAAAAATTTGAGGGGCGAAAATTGGAAAAAAATCTAGTATAATTTATTTTCATAGCGAGATAAAATTTAATTAACGTTGCCCCTTTTAGTTTTAAAAAAAAGATAGACTACATCTTCAATACACTGCGAAAAATTCTGAATATGAACTGATCAGATTTCAGCTTTGAATTAAGCTGGTAAAATCGAAGAAAACCATCAGAAGTAAATAAAATTCAAAGATCAATACAAAATTCCCAAAAATTAAAAAATACACCAATAAGCTCAAGTATGATTTTGAAAAATTTTCTTTACTCATTATAGTCAATTTTTGCATGATTTAGAGATTTCAAACTTAGCTTCAAGTTTGATCATACTTAATACTTATCTACATTTATAAAGTCTGAAAAATAGCTGTACCTACTTGTCAACTTTTGCTTTGATTGACTGAAGACAGCTTGAAATAACTCATAAAATCAAAAAAATTTTAAATCAAATTTTCAAGTTCACATCTCTCTGGATATAGGTGAATCTGTTATTTTGGCGGTAAAAACAAGCTCTGATACGCTAAATTTATTTTTGAGAAAAATCGAGAAATCGAGGTGAGTTGATGATTTACTAATTACTACCTATGCCAAGACCAATTTTTTCGAACATGAAAATTGACAATGTTGAAAGCAAAGAATTCATAAATAAATTACGTGACACTTTTCTTTCTTCCTCAAAACGACTTCTGAATAAAAATCGGTGCAGAGGGATGGGACAAATAATCAAATAGTGCGATACGTATAGGTTTAGATATCTAATCTTTTTGAGAAAATTTCGTATGTTCATATTGTATCTTCGAATTCGTACTGTTGAACTGATATGCCATCCGAATAAACCGTAGATGGCTCCTTCTTGTCGATGCTTGGTTCATTTTATCATTTTTTACGTTGGTTATTGTTATCAAAAATTCGTTTCAATTTTCATATGACAAAATAATGTTCCTAAAATCATTCGCATAATTATATAATTAGTGGGAAACCAACCACGTCGTGTTGGGGACTTACACATATTGATAATGTGATAGGAAGAGGTAAATCATTTTGCTGTTATCATTTTATTCAAGAGAAAAGAAAATGTAACCGTCTTAGAATACAATACTCCTTGGCAAAAAATATGAAAAAAAATCGTGTAGAATGCCGTTTATTATGGTTGCGATTATGCAGAGCTGAAAAATTAAATTATACATTTTGGTCACAAATCTCGACAACACCTCACCTCCCTCTCTGCATTTTGAATTATTCTGAACAATGAAATTTATTTCGGGGTTTTTTAATTTTTAAATTTTTGGCCCTTTGGGCCATTTTGATGGTAATAAGAGGGATGGAAATTAAAAAACTGGGATCATATTTTAGATCAACGTTTAAAAAAATTTCACAAATAAGAACATAAAATTTTTTCAAAATTTTCCTCAAAAATTTTGAAGCATTGTTATCCCTTAAAATGGAAGATCGGCTGGGTATAAAAACCTATTCTTCAAATGTTCATATGCAATATATCTACCAACAATACTCCCGCTTCGGTTGATTGAAAATCTTCTAAAATGATGAAATGTGATTAACTGAACTCGAAACATTTCATCATAGCAGAATTTCTCTTTCTTCTTTAAGTTCCTTGTAGTAGCTCAGCACAACGTTGTTGCAGTAGTACTCAAAGGCTGCAAAAAATCAAAGTTTTTAAAAAATTTTAATTTAAATTTTTCAAAAAGCGAGTACCATATTTTGGTAAATATTTTACATCTCAATGACAAAAAATACTTTATGCCGGCGTACCTATTACTACAATAAGTAACACAATTTCCACGCTACCAAATGCAACCACGTCAAAAATTGATAGTATTACCAAGATGGGCAACGCAATTATCATCAACATTAATGTAAGCCCCATAAGCCCTAGATATGGTGTTAAGAATGATGGCCTTTTCTGAAAAATCAAAAATAAGAAAATTGTATTAATACAATCTCGAGTTGAAAAGAGAGTTGCACGACGACGTCGCCTTAAAACTCTTAAATTTAATTCAGAATTCGATTATCCAAATATCAAAAGCAACTAGAAATTTACTCTTCTTCACAGAATGTACATATATTAAAAATTTGAAATTGTTTTTAGAAAATGAGAATTTCAGTCCAGAGTTTCAAATTTTTTTCAAAAATTCGGGAAAATCCATTTCACGAATCGATCTTTTCAAATTTGATTTTTTAAAGCCCAATTTTTTAAAATAATCGTTTTTAGTTGAAAAAAAATTATCACTATCGTAAAGGTAATTACAATTTTACGTGTTGGAAATAATTCACCTTGATGACACCATAAATTCCAGCTACGTTAACGCTTAGATAGCTGCCAGTCCCAAACGCGTACAACACAATACCACGAGACAGCGTTTCCCCTTCGACAGATCCGACCAAAGAGACAGTGATAAATAATTTGAGCATCTAGCGAAAACACATTCGTTTGTTTGATTTACAGCAAACGAGCCATTCCTGATAAGGGTAAAAATGACCTTTGACCCAGAATCTATTAAAAATGACCTAAAATGGTAATTTTAGTTTAAAACTATTAAAATACAATTTTTTGACTCTCCCACACCCTTCCCTTCCCTTCCCTTCCCTTTCCTTCCCTTCCAGGAATTATAGCACCCCAACGTTGAAAATTCAATACACAAAATCTTTGGACAGGGATGAATAAAATTTTTTGAAATTTTTGGTTCACAATTTTTCAATTTTTTTTATGTTAAAATTTTCAAAAAAGAAATTTAAAAATTTGCAGTGCTGTAATTTTTTAAACCATTAAAATGTCTTGAAACCACTGTCAATCGGTTCGGGATGTGGAAAATCTATATATGGTAAAAGATTTGTGACCTTGAACTGCGGAAAAAACCTTTCTCTAATTCGCCAGCCTCTCCTAATGGTCTGATTTCGCTCATTTTTTTAAAAAAAAAAAACGTCAGGTCTGATCCACAGATGAGTCATCGCTCCTTAAAATTCAGAATTTTTCAAATTTTGGGCTCAAAAAATTGAAATTTCAATTTTTTTCACATTTTTGGAAATAAGTTGAAAAATAATAAAATATAAAAGTTACGGACTCGAGTGTAGACTCAGATTGAAGGGGATAAAATTTAGCGTCTTTCCGTCGCTTACACTTACCCTCTAACTTTTTTAGTTTTTCAGTTATGTTTAAAAAACCAACATTGATTTTCGAAATAGAATAACTCGAAAACTAAACGAGTTTCGATTGATTTTTGTTTGGGTTCAAAATTTCACTTCGAGTTGGAATACCTTTCTTTCTAGAAAAAAATTGAAAAAAAAAAGGTTTTTTGGGTTTAATTTTTTTTTTCAAACGGAAAAATGTAATGCGTGATCATTAAGAAGAAATTCAATTCATGGCTCTTTCCTTTTTCTTTTTTTTTTTTTGAAAAGTAAACCAAAAATTTTCAAAAAATTCTCATTCGTAATATCCAGCAATATATGCATAATCGGTGAAAATTTCTAAAAATTTACCCATCCCTTCCAGAGATATTTCGCTTTGAATTTTCGACATCTGGGGTGCAATAATTCCAGAAGAAGTGCGCTGAAAAAAAAAAAAAAAAACTAAGTACACAGGTAATAAATAGGTACCTATTTAAGAAATATAACGTGTCCCATTTCATAAACTTTGGCAAAATCCATTCTAAAAATAATAATTTATTGCGATATTTGGTATTGCAATTTATTCAGCATAATATTTTGATAAATTTCACTACAATTAGGCATTTTGGTTGAATGGAGAATCGTTATTATATTTTTTGATAAAATTTATCGTTTTTTATAACTTTTTTTTAAGGGGTGTGAGGGTTAAAAATTTTTTAGGATGGTTTTACTGATTCTGAATCAAGGTTTGTTTTTGATCCTTATCAGGAAAGAATTATTGCGAAGTTCGTACAGTAATGAATGAAAATAAGTTTGGAATTTCTTCTGTATTGATTATAAATTTAGAAATCTGAAAAAACTCACCAAACCGAGCCATAAAAGTATCTGGGTTCTAGTTCTCAAAGAGCATCTGTAAAATAATTTTTTCACAGTAGACATTTTAACAAGTGATTCAGAATAGGTACCTACTATTCAATAAATCTATCCAGATAATTCGTATTTAACTTTAAAATCAAGTATAAATCACAATTGTAAGATTGTAACGTAGGTAATTATGTATTCAGCTGATGTAAAAACTAAAAACATTTAAAACGAGATGATAATGAACCACGGTCAAGATAAAGAGTGTTAGAGTAGAATAGATCCCCCAATTGACAAAACAGGAACATATCTACATTATGTAGGAGTGAAAATGAGATAATTTCCTCCGTTAAATATGCTCTTCCTATCCCTTAAAGCTGGTTTCATCAGTACGATTTAAATCATAATGTGAAGATCACATTTTTTTAAATTGGTATTTCCCCGTAAAAAAGATGCCATTTTTCGATAAAAATCACACCCTCAATGCATCAAATATCCACCGAGAAAATCGTTTTTGTCTTGAGAAAAAAATTGAAAAAAGTGTTAGGTTAGATGGTTCTAAAAATTGTCACAGCCAATTCGTGGAACCCTGATTTTGGTAATTTTTCGGTGATATTGATACTACATAATTACCCGATGAAAGAATTTTAGATCAAATTTTATCAAAACAGATATAATTTGATCTCAAAAATGTCCTAATCAAATTATATCTAATTACATCTGATTTTTTTTTTAGATATGATTTTGATCAAATTTGATGTAAGTAATTTGATCACATCATATCAAACTGGATCTGAACCTTCATAATTTTTTCAGATATGAATTGATACAATGAGATATTATTTGATGTAATTTAATAAAATTAGATTGGGACATTTTTGAGATATGATCAGATCTGAAATTTTTTCATCGGGTAGCTACATACCTTATCACTTCCTCGAACCAAAAAAGATGTATGACATTATACCTACACAATTTATTTTATATTATTTTATTAATCGAATACATTGTAAAAGTAATACAAAATAGTACGCAACAATTTACATTTAAATACATACCTACCTAATTATTCTGTTACCTACTGCAATATGAACCAGGTATGAAGTACGTACAACTGAACTCGGACCACTTCAACAAAGAGGAGTTACTTTTCCTCTGAGTTCTCTGTAGAAGCTCAGAACAACGGCGAAATAGTGATAATTGATGGCTAAAAAATCAAAGTTTTTACAAAAATTTTCTTTCAATTTTCCAAAAAGTACCACACTTTGGAAAATATTTCACATTGCTATGACAAAAAAAAACAACACTTTATGCAGGCTCCAATAAGTAACGGAATTTCCAAGCCGACGATTTGAACCGATGAACTTTCTTTTTGATGAATCATTATGAAGAAAATTATTACCACGGCGGCCATTCCAATTATCGTTATCACCAATGAAAGTACAATAAGTCCTAGGAAAGGTATCAAGAATGATGGTCTATTCTAAAAAATCAAAAATAAGAAAATTATATTAAAATAGGTACGATTGCATATTGCATGGTATAAGTACAAACGCTAATACTGGTGATGATTTATCGTGATTTATTAATTTTTTTTAAATGGATTTTTCCTGATTTTTCCATACTTCTGATCAATGGCGATTTCGGAAGAGAAAATCTTAGGAAGTCAGAAAAATTAAAGAAACTGAAGATTTTTCAAAATCTTTTCTACAAGGTCTTCCACCCACCCAGAAAATTCTGAAAAAAATATTACGTTGTAGATAGGGACTAGATAAGGATAAAATATATTTTTTTTCAAAATTGCACCTCTGCAACATCAAGTAGAAAACTCGATTTCACGTTTTAAAATGCGATTTTGTGCAAGAAAAAAATCACCGAAATTTTTTTTCAAACCACCCACCAATACCCCTCAGTATAGTGTATAACTTTCGTAAATTTGAAATAATTTGGTTGAAAACTCTCGGAGATAAAAATTTTTTATGGAAAGGCTGAAAAAAGTTACGTTTTGCCCCATAATTCGGGCTAGGGTAGGAGTAGGGGGCCAAAAATTTTACCATGTGATTTTCAGACCCTGAGAACCAAATTCCGTGGGTTAGTTTTAAATTTCAGCTCTGGGGCAGATTCGCCTATCTTAATCGCCGGTACCCTTTCTAAAAAATTTTAATTTGCTGAAATTTCTGACATTTTGCCGACTGAGAATTGACTGTGAGGAGGAGGAGGGGGGTTACCGCTAATTATCGTCTGCTATATTTACGTGAAAAAATGTAGCAGGAATTCTGAAATCTAAAATTAATTTAATTTTCATTTTTTAAACCGATTTAATCATTTCCACTTATGAATCAGTAATGTTGGAAAATCATTACGAATCAATTTGTCAACTACCTACCTGTCTGATTAAATAGCTACCTACCAATTTTTTCATGAATATTTCAATTATGCTTTGATTTTTTTTCTAATAATTTGATGACTATTTTTATGAATTTGCGGATGTAACACGTCGATTTTAGATAGTGAAAACTTGATTAGGTATAGGTAGTAGGTAGAGGTACCTTACCTACTATCTGTTTGCAATATGGTATGAGAGCGTTATTTTTTTCAACAGAAATATCCACGCATTTTACTTGGACTAAAAACGAAAGCTATTTTAATACAAATCAGGCCGAAACGCTTTCAACTTTTTCAACCTCTCAGTAAATTTTTTGATAGAAAAATTCATATATTCACCTTATTATGTACTTCATTCAAGGACGCAACGATAGGAGCGTTGGGGGTAGTTTACCCCCCCTCCCAACGGTATTTTGAGATATTTTGTTGGGAAAATTTGCCATTTCGACCCAAAAGTTGGGAAAATTTACTATTTTGTACCTAATACGTATACAAAATGGTGAATTTTTTCAACGTAAAAATAAAAATAGCAAGTTGTCTCAACTTGGGAAAATTTACTATCTTTGACTTACTAATATATTTTTCCTAATTGGGAAATTTTTATGCTTTCTCAAGTTGGAAAATTTTTTATATTTTTCCAAGTTGGGAAAAATTTACCATTTGTACAAAATATTCTTCCACACTAGGAAATTGAATATTTTTTTATACTTTCATAGTTTGTTTTGATTCAAGTTGGGAAAATTAAACAGTTTTGCGTTTCCTTTTGTTTTTTTTTCTTAATTATGAAAAAGACATTAAAATTATTCAAAAATTTTTGGCCCCGCTGCGCTCGGCTTCATTTTATTTCTCTTTCTATGTATAGTTGAAAGGGGCGTATCAAAAAGGGGTTGGAGGTGGCTTACCCTCTTAGGGGTTTTTAGCATTTTGTTGAGAAAATTGCCGTTCTGACCTCAAAAGTTAGGAAAATTGATCTGTTGAACTCAAATTTTCATAATTGAAAAAATACGAGTACAAAATGGTGAATTTTCCATCTTGAAGAAATATACATAAAAATAGCAAGTTGTCCTTACTTGAAAAAATTCACTACCTAACGTAAGTATACTAATAGGTACCTATATTTTTCCAAGTAGAGAATTTTCATATTTCCCCTATATTTCTATTTCTATCGTTGGAAGTTGGAAAATAATCTGAACCTACAAAAATGATTTTCTTTAGATTTTTCTTCAAATTATTTCAAATACATACATAATTTAATTTAATTTATTTTTAAATAATAATTTTGAAGTAGAAAAACTTTTTATTCAAGTTTATCAATCGAAAACATTTGAGGTCTTCTAAAATTTTCGCCCAAGCTTCGTTCGAGCCAAATTCGTCTTTCTCGTGCTTCAAATGAACCTACAAACTTCAATTCGTAATATTATAATTTTACTGAAATTTTTTACCCTCGCTTCGTTCGGGAGAATAGACAAGTTGCACGAAAATTTTTTTTCAAAAAAAATATGATAGATCGAAAGTAGATGTTAAAATATGAAGATTTAAAAAAAAAATCGAAAATTGGTCCATTAGGACCCGCGTAATGATTTTTTGAAAGTTGCGTTTTTTTCGTAGCTCTGAAAAAGGGGGCGTGGTCACTGTGACGTAAATAATTCGGATTTCATCAGATTTTATGGAAAATAGTTGGCTGGTGGGTATAAAATGATGCGTATTTTCTAAATACAGGAACAAAAACAGAATTTTCATACGTCACCAGCCAACTATTTTCCATAAAATCTGATAAAATCCGAATTATTTACGTCACAGTGACCACGCCCCCTTTTTCAGAGCTACGAAAAAAACGCAACTTTCAAAAAATCATTACGCGGGTCCTAATCGACCAATTTTCGAATTGATTTTTTAAATCTTCATATTTTAACATCTACTTTCGATCTATCATATTTTTTTTGAAAAAAAAAATTCGTGCAACTTGTCTATTGAATAATTTTATACCGAAGTGTTTTCAAATTAAATACGATGAAATTTTTATTCGATTTGAAAATAATTGCAAATTTGGATAAATAATTTATGGTATATGTGACCCTGCCGGAAAGAAGGGACCTTGTGTAAAAAAAATCGATGTCTCATGTTTCACGTTTTTGGTCCAAATGACACCAAATGACACCGAATCTGGACCAAACACATAAAAATAAAGACATAGATTTTTCAAATACAGGGTCTCTTTTTTTCCAGCAGGGTCACATATAATAAAAAATGTCTTATTGATGTAGGTATCACATAAAGTTGGGAAAATTTGAAATCTGAGTTGGGATTTTCACAAAGTTCACCCCCTTCCCCGGCGATATGCCCTCGAAACGTCCCTGACTTCATTGCCCACAATGTTGGAAATATGGTTTAGGTACGAATAAAATATTGTTCTGACCATATCAATTTTTTTTTTTTTACTTTCCACGTATTTAATTTTTAATACGTATGTATTTGCTGAATAAAATTGCAAAAAGCAGAAATTCGCAAACTGTAGATAAGAAAATAGTAAGTGGGGCGCTATCTCCCAGCTCGTATCAGTTTTTCTGCATTTTTTATCGCCAAAACTGCAAATTAATCGTTGCATTTGAGTTTTTTAACATTAGTTACAAACGTTATTTTTCGACTGTAAATGTTCCTGATCTGACATTCAAATCCGAATTATCTGAATAAAGTACTTATAATTTTTGTTCAATATCATGCAGTCGCTTGAAAAAATTCCAGCTGTGTTACATTTCTGCTGCGGATGTTCTTTGAGAACCGGAACCCTCCTAATTTTAACATTCGAATTGGTAAGTTTCTTCAAAAAAAATTTATCATTTAGAATAAATTCCAACCAAAAAAATTGTCGTTCATCTAATAATGCACGATCTGCGTAAACTGTGCTGTAATTTAATCCAACGTTCGGATAATTTTTCTTCAGATAGTCGCAACATTATGTACGGTGTATGGCACTCTGATAGCAATTTCTGAAGATGCACCTGCTGCTTTCACCCTGATATTTTTTCTGATCTTCGGCAGTCTTCCGTGCATTCATGCTGCAGGAATCTACGGCGTCCTTAAGGTAAATTGTTTCCAAAACAAAAATTTTTAATTTTGCTCGATTTGGAAAAAAAATTAATTTTTTCGATTTTTGCTGTAAAATATCAAACGTTAGACCCAAATTTCTATTTTTAAAAATCTTTCCAACTTTGAATCGACCACAAAAGAATCAATTCGTTCGTTGCTTCTTGTAAAATTTGGATGATTGAGATCTGAATGAAATGAACGAATTTCAACTTTGATTCTGTTTTGTCGCTGTATAAATCAATAAAAATCCAGCTGATTTTCAGTAAAATCGATTTCCATTAAAAATTCGGACCGTTCGAGTCATTTCGGTCGTTCAGCGTTCAAATTTTTTTCACGTCATCACAATCTAAAAGAAGGAATGAGGGTAACTGACGTGAGCCTGTTTTACGGATTCCCGTAGGTTGGTGAGCGATTTTTTTCAAGCCCAGAAGTTTTTCCTGTTTCAACTTCAAATTTTTTTGACATTTTGACGAGGTCTAAATTATTTCCTCTATTTTGTTTTCAAATAAAAAATTTTTTGATTTTTTCCAAACTTTATAGTCCATGATCCAAACACATAAAAGTGTTCATTTACAAAAATTTTTTGCCAACCGAAAAATTTATATTAGAAAATGTAAATAGGACCTGCGACATCCCAAAAAACCTGATTTCGACATTTCAGACTTGCACAATGGGGGGCTGGAGCCTCAAATGGGTGTTTTTGGGAAAGAGGTCGCAACCGAAAAATTCAAAAGGGGTCATGTAGAGGACCTTCAACAGATACCAAATATGTATTTTTTTTCACTGAGACTTTGCACAAACGGATTCTATTGCAATTTGAATGCAGTTTTTATGCATTTTTGACCAATTTTAACAGTTATATGCCCCTGCACGAGCAAGTACGACCAGCAACCAAAAGATTCTTACTAATTACATTAGCTAAGGTTATTTTGAACCGAAATTCGAAAAAACGGTTGAAAAATACCTGCACAAGGATGAGTTATCGCGCCAAGTAGGTTTTGTGGGTTACCCCCACTCCAAAATCTAACTTTGCGGCTTTTCATCAAAAACACCCGTGCGACCTATCAAAAAAGATTAAAATTTCGCGTAGAACCCGAAAATCATATCCATTTTTCATTTCAACCCCTCGGGAGGGGGGAAGGGGGGTGGTTCTCCATCCCAAATCTTAATTTTGTTATTTTTTCACAAAAATACCTGTATAATGTATCAAAATTGAATAAAATTTCGCGTAGAACCCGTAAATCGTGTCCATTTTTAATTTCAACCCCTCGGAAGGGGGAAGGGGGTGGTTCTCCATCCCAAATCTGAATTTTGTTATTTTTTCACAAAAATACCTGTAATGTATCAAAATTGAATGAAATTTCGCGTAGAACCCGAAAATCGTGTCCATTTTTCATTTCAACCCCTCGGGAGGGGGAAGGGGGGTGGTTCTCCATCCCAAATCTGAATTTTGTTATTTTTTCACAAAAATACCTGTAATGTATCAAAATTGAATGAAATTTCGCGTAGAACCCGAAAATCGTGTCCATTTTTCATTTCAACCCCTCGGGAGGGGGAAGGGGGGGTGGTTCTCCATCCCAAATCTGAATTTTGTTATTTTTTCACAAAAATACCTGTAATGTATCAAAATTGAATGAAATTTTGCGTAGAACCCGAAAATCGTGTCCATTTTTTATTTCGACCCCTTGGGAGAAGGGAGGGGGTGGTTCTCCATCCCAAATTCGAATATTGTGATTTCCTCACAAAAATACCTATACGATCTATCTCAATTGAATAAAATTTCGCGTAGAATTCGAAAATCACATCAATTTTTCATTTCAACCTCTCGAGGGGAGTGGTTCTAAAATCTCAAATTCAAATTTTGTGACTTTTTGAAAAAAAAATGTACGTTCGATCTATCGAATTTGATTGAAATTTCGCGTAGAATCCGAAAATCACATTCATTTTTCATTTCAACCCCTCGGGAGATGGTCCCCCCCCCAGAAAAAAAAATTGTCAATTTGATGACTAATCAACGCTATAAAAATGAATTTACTATTTACCAATTTCTGAAAGAAAGGAAATCTTTTAAAATCTGTTACAAAATTTGTGTTAGGCCAATGCATTCAAACTTTGTCATTTTTTTTTCTAAAAAAAAATCCAACTTGAAAACAGATTTTCTAAAAAAATAATCACAGTGAAAAACCATAAATTTAGGATGTGAACTTTTAAAAATTGGTTTTGATGCAAATGTACTTATAATTTTTTATATCTTTCTCTTCCAGTTTTATTATTGCGTCATCCACAAGAAAACATCTGCCCTCCGTAGCAATCGCATCTCTTTCATTTTTTTTATCAAAAAGTCACAAAATTTGAATTTGAGATTTTAAAACCACCCCCCTCGAGAGGTTGAAATGAAAAATTGATGTGATTTTCGAATTCTACGCGAAATTTTATTCAATTGAGATAGATCGTATAGGTATTTTTGTGAGGAAATCACAATATTCGAATTTGGGATGGAGAACCACCCCCTCCCCTCTCCCAAGGGGTTGAAATAAAAAATGGACACGATTTACGGGTTCTACGCGAAATTTTATTCAATTTTGATACATTATACAGGTATTTTTGTGAAAAAATAACAAAATTAAGATTTGGGATGGAGAACCACCCCCTTCCCTCCCGAGGGGTTGAAATGAAAAATGGATATGATTTTCGGGTTCTACGCGAAATTTTAATCTTTTTTGATAGGTCGCACGGGTGTTTTTGATGAAAAGCCGCAAAGTTAGATTTTGGAGTGGGGGTAACCCACAAAACCTACTTGGCGCGATAACTCATCCTTGTGCAGGTATTTTTCAACCGTTTTTTCGAATTTCGGTTCAAAATAACCTTAGCTAATGTAATTAGTAAGAATCTTTTGGTTGCTGGTCGTACTTGCTCGTGCAGGGGCATATAACTGTTAAAATTGGTCAAAAATGCATAAAAACTGCATTCAAATTGCAATAGAATCCGTTTGTGCAAAGTCTCAGTGAAAAAAATTACATATTTGGTATCTGTTGAAGGTCCTCTACGTGACCCCTTTTGAATTTTTCGGTTGCGACCCCTTTCCCAAAAACACCCATTTGAGGCTCCAGCCCCCCATTGTGCAAGTCTGAAATGTCGAAATCAGGTTTTTTGGGATGTCGCAGGTCCTATTTACATTTTCTAATATAAATTTTTCGGTTGGCAAAAAATTTTTGTAAATGAACACTTTTATGTGTTTGGATCATGGACTATTAAATTTCTTGTCAAGGTTACAATTTTTTTAACAAAAATGTTTTCAACGTCACGGAAAATTTGTAAAACAAGCCCAGGTCAATTCTTCAAGTCCAAAATTTTTCCCAACCAATTTTTTCCTTATTTTTCTAAATTTAAAATTTATGTACGAAATTTTTACAATAAAAATTTTTAAGGTATTAAATTTTTTGTCATTTTTCTGCTCAACATTATTTTGAACTTCAACACATCTTCAACACTCTTTTTTGGTCTTCTTCAGGAAAATTCTGAAATACAAATTTTCGACTTGAAGAATTGACCTGGGCTTGTTTTACAAATTTACCGTGACGTTAAAAACATTATTTTGTAAAAAATGGTAACCTTGAAAAAAATTTCGAAGTTTGGAAAAGAATTTAGACCTCGTCAAAAAAATTTTGAAGTCGGAAAAAAAATGAAGGAAAAAATTTTGACCTCGTCAAGAAAATTACGAGATTGAGGGAAAAAATTTAGAAAGAAATTTAGACCTCGTCAAAAAACATCGAGAAAAAAATTGAATGTTGATGCATATAGCTTGAGAAAATCGTAAAATTAAAATTTTCCACATCCCCCCCCCCACCTAGCACTTCATTGCAAAAAGTATAAAATTGTTAAATTTGGTTGTTCGAAATTATTCATTTCATCACTCTCCACTTTCTCTCCATCAGATTGTGAGAAGACGTGAAAAGGAGTGAACACAACGATCGAAATGATTCGAACGGTTCGGATTACATAAATTGATTTTGAAAAAGTTAAGAGGTCAAAAAATCAAGTTTCAACCATATTGTGTCGTTGAAGAAAAAAAAAATGAATCATCAAATTAGCGATTGTACCTACCTACAATATAAAAATTTTAATACTTACAACTTGCTAATTGCTGTTTCAGAAAAGACCCTCATACTTGAAACCATATCTGGGATATTTAGCGGGTAACAATGTAATGGTGATACTTTGTATGGTTGTTATAGCAGTTATAGGTGCAGTATGGATAGTCCATCCACTCGCAACTCCATCCACAACTTCCACAAGTTCATTTTACACTAGTGGTTACAGTAACTGGGACATGAACAATCAGGTTGTCCGTACTGTCCATGGCGTTTTGCCCAAATTTTTTATAGCAAGCAGTTTCATTGCTGCTGAAATTTCGTTATTTTTTATAGAAGGTATGTATGTAAGTTTAAAATAGTTTTTTTTGTCATTGCAATGCGAAAGCTTCGCCATGACGTGTCACTTTTTTGAAAATTGAAGGGAAATTAAGGAAATTTTTTGATTAAAGTTTGCTTTTGGAGGTGGGGGAATCCAAAATTAGAGGTTTCGAGAACAATAAACACGGTATTGAGGAAAAAAATGAAGTAAAGTTTCCTCTGAAAGGATATGTTGGTAACATGGATATGCTTTTTCCTGCCATCCTGACTTATGATATTAAGTTAAATTCAGAAATATAAAATTCGTGTTCAAAAATCAGTTATTATAGTCCGTACAACGAAAGAAGAAACTTTCCCCTACTCGACTCGAAACGCGGAAACCAACGACGCGCGTTGATTTAAAATGTCGTCCAATCACAACTCAACGTTCTCAAATTTTGTGGTGGGAGAATAAAAGTTTCTTCTTTCGTTGTACGGACTATAGCTCTATGATATTTTTCCTGTCATTCTGAATTTCTGATATCGGGTCAATTTTCAGCTTCTGACTCTGATATTTAGTTAAGCTGATTTCGAAAATATAAAAAATTGTAAGCTTTCAATAGTCAGCTTCTGACTTTCTGATAGGTATCAAGTTAATTTAGAAAATAAAAAAATTTATGTTTTTAAAAGTAAGATGTTGATGTTGACTTTCTGATACCAAGTTAATTTTGAAATATGAAAATTAATAAGTAGGTACCACATATTTGTACTGAATTTCCGATATTTTTTCTGTCATTCTGATTTTCTGATATAAAATTAAATTTATAAAATAGCGTCGAATAAAAACACATTGATCTGCGACTTTTTGACTTTCTGACATTGAGTTAATTTTACAAAATATAAAAATTTATGTGTTTGACATAAGGTAACGGTGACGCAAAATAGTGTCTTGAGAATTTTGGAATGACCTTCCACCCCAGAGGAAAAAATATATCCATGTTGAAAAATTTTTTTTACCTATTTTACAACATTTTTAACAGTGAATCGATTGGAACAACCGTAAGTAGATCTCTGTGTCACTTAGAAAAAAAGACCTGTGACTAAAATCTACACGAAAGAGGCTTCAGGCACGAAATTAAAAATACCCTGCGAACGACTGAATCGTTTTTTTTTTCAACTGTTTGATTCAAGTGGTCCACTTGCTTTTATCCAAGTTCGAAATTTTTTATTTTTTTTCAGAGTTCGAATTTTTTCTCGATTTTTTTTCCAAATTAAAATTTTTTTCCTGAGTTTGAATTTTTTCTACATCATTTATTGAAATTTTTTCCGAGTTCGAAATTTTTTTCAAAGTTAAAATTTTTTCTCGGCTACGTTTTTTCAAAATTAAATTTTTTTTCACAGTTTGAATTTTTTTTTCGACTACTTTTTCTCAAAATTAAAATTCGAATTCCAAAAAAATTAATGATGGAAATTCAAACTCTGGAAAAAAATTTTAATTTGGAAAAAAATGATCGAGAAAAAATTCGAACTCTGAAAAAAAATTTAATTTTGAGGAAAAGTAGTCGAGAAAAAATTCGAACTCTGAGAAAAGATATCACAACGATTTTTGGAAGGTCGCATTTTCGCGACTTTGAGAATTTATTTCTTGGCTCGCCATGATCGTATCTCCCTCAGAGTGGGGTCAAAATTTTTGTTTCGACTAGGACTACAACATATATTTTTTTGAAAAAATGCTTATGATGCCTATTGGCAACTCGGTTGTCATCACAAAAATTCTGTCACTGTGATGAATCTTAGAATTACCTATATGTAGACAATGGACAGGTCCTAGTGTCTATATTTAGAATAAACACTGTTTTTTTCTCTTATTTTTTTTTTGATAAATTCTCCACATAAAATTGAATTTATCGTATCTAATTTTGAAAATATTTGCATTGCCATGGTATTACTTCTTTCTTTCTTTCTTTCTTTTTTTTTGGCAGCCATTTATTTCTACTTGTTCGCCGTGGTGCTGAGCTTTTACAAGCAACTTGTCGAAAGAAATCAAAGGAGAAACGACTTAACATTAAGCCAGCAGTGATCCGTTTTCAATCTTATATAAATTTAGGTACCTACCTATTAAGCTAAGCAGTATACAATTATGCAAAATGTGAATTTTCACTGCTACTTTTTAAAACTATTTTTACTATTTATGTATTAATTCTGTACCTAATGAGTAATTTTTATCGTATCGTTTTATACTCTGGTAGGTAGGTATTTAAAAAAATGTGAGAAAAAATTGACGATTTTTTCCGTTTTGTGAAATAAATTGTATTTTCAAATTCGAATACGTAATTTGTTTTTCTGGTAACGTGGTAACTTCTGCTGGGTGATTAAATATCCTGGCTGCCATAAAATCATCGGATTCGAGGAACATGTTTTTTTTTTCAACTATAATGTTTCACCAGGAAGTAATGCTTCCTTTGTCGATAGTAAAAACGATTGTTCATCACCGATCATTTTTCAAATCAGAGGGTATCCAGAGGTACCTATACCTACAACAGAATTTAATATGTGCATTTGTAAATTTAATTTTTTTCCAATATCCTGTTTTTTTTTTCAAATTTCTATGTGGAGTTGTTTTTATATGGAATTATGGATTTTGATAATTTCCCACTTCAATGATCTGCTCATTCATTAAAAATTTTTTAGGCAGATTGAGATTTTGAAAAGTTTTAGCATTTTTAAAATGTATGTTTTTATAGGAATTTCGGTTTTTTTGGTCTTGGCAAAGTTTTCGGCGAGGAATCCCGGTTTTGTACATATTTTCTGATTTTGATGAACTTCGTATTGATCTCTGGATTATATTCACCTATTTCCGAGAATTTTTTTTGACTCCATTAGCTTACTTCAGCACTGAAATCTAATCAGTTTATATAGAGAATTTTTTGGAAAAGTATTTAATATTTTGTCCATTTTCAAAACCGAAATACTGAAGTAAATTATATTATTTTTGGAAAATTAAACGAAAATCTAATTTTACCTAATCACAAAAATTATTGATGCCAATGAAATTGTACAAGCGTTATACTTAATGATTTTTTGCAAAGGTATTGAGTACCTATTGAAGAGGCTACAAAAGAAAATTTGTACTTACCAAAAATAAATTAGGAAGAATGAATACTGCTATGAGAACTGAACAAATTTTGTTCCGAGGATTTTTTTCCTAAGAATTTATCAAAAATAAAATGAACATAAAATTTTTAGAAAAATTTTTTCGAAGATATCCATTTAATTTTCAAGTTGGACAGTTAAATCAAGGAAACAGAATTTGTTCAATTCTTGAAACACAACGGGGAGGGGGTAGTGGACCGAAAAGAAGCATACCTTACGCTTGTTTTAGAAAAAAAAATTGGCGAGGTCGTTTAATTCGAGGGGGAAACCTTCCCAAAAAAATTGAGCTCATGAGTTCTTTATCCTACACTGCTGGAAAAATGGGAAATGTTTGGAACAGAGGAAACCTGATATACTCACCTGCTGGAAAAATCTTAGGAATAAGTGAAATGTGAAAAAATTCATAGATATAGGCAATATCGTCGGATAAAATTTCAGTACAGTAAAAAATATTATATATCTGTGTTTTGAATTTGATAATGGATTTTATTCGTTCAAATGAATAAATAATTTCCTCGAATCACTAAATACCTAATCATTAAAACAAATATTACTAATCAATTTACCAATACTAGGTGTCTATTAGTTTATGACTAGTAGCTTGAAACTGGATAATGTAAACCTATCGCCTTTTCAAAGTTTATATCTGTTTTAGAATTTTCTACCTTTTTTTGAGGGATTTTGACTTTGAATGTTTACTTTGGTCATTCATATCATACTTGGACAATACCGTACCTACCATTTTTTCATTAAAAAAAAAATTGAAAATCAGTTGCTTACCTTTCTCATTGATCTTCGATAAAAAAAATTACGGTTTGAAAATTTGCATTGATGTAAAAATATACCTACCTATATCAGGTTTGAGATTCTCCACCTTTGTTTAAAATAAAAAATAGAGATTTTTCACGATCGCAAATTTTCAAGTTGTAATCCTGTCCATCAGTTTATGAATGGTACCATGAAATGGGCAAAAGTAGACCTATCTCCTTTGCAAAATTTTCCATTTTAATGACATGGTTTTGAGGGACACTGAATTAAACTATTCGAGAAAATTCATTTACGCGCAAGAATATCCTTGTGAGCATTTTCTTTTTCAAAGATTGTTGATTTTTATGATCATGGACCATAATTTTGACGTTTGCCTTTTTTTTTTTCATTCCATATTTGGAATTGTTTCTTTCAAAATAAATAGAAGATTTCAATGCAAGATGACTTGATTTATTCAGTATTTTTCCATTCAAAAAATTATATGTAAGTAGGTAATTAAGTATAGTAGGCTATGGGAATTAGCACCTACACTAGAGAATTAATACTTCAATATAAATATAATTCCTACGTACAATCGAAAACGAATGACTTCCTTATTGAGGAAGTTCGCCCTTCAGTTGCTTGTAAAAGCTCAGTACAACAATGAAGAAGTAATAAGCGAGACCTGGAAGAAAGAAGAAATCAATGGAGTGCCAATTGAAATGTAAACAATTTTCATAAGTAATTGTGAATGCTTAATCTAACTTCACGTGGGAGAATTTACTAAGAAAAAATTATCGTATTTTTTAAATCTCTCCATCATTATACCTAAACCTTAAGTACAGGATTTTCTTAAACAAACAGTTAATTTTTTGAATCTTCAGAATGTACATATATTTTTTCAACATTCGATTTTTAGAAAGCCGATTTCGTCATCCTTTTTCTCGTCTCTCAAATACATACGAGGGTCTATCAAAAAGTAATGCCTCCACCTGTACAACTCCCATTCTAATGAACCGATTTGAATGAAACAAGTTTTAAATTCAAGAATAGAGTATACTGAACAAATTGCAATAATCATTTTTCGACGTAGTCGCCGTTAAGTTGGATAAATTTCTCTAAACGTAAAATCCATTTTTGGAAGGCGTTGGCGTAAAAATCTGATGTTTTTTTCGAATCCAATCCAGCATAAATTCCTTCACCTGGTCCTCTGATTCAAATCGAATGCCTTTTAAGTCTTCTTTCATCTTGGGAAACAAAAAAAAAACGCTTGGGGCCAAATCCGGGCTGTAAGGAGGATGTAAAATGATTTTGAATTTGAGACGCTCCATTTTGGCATTTGTCTGGTGAATGCAGTGCGGCCTAACATTGTCATGATGCAACTTTTTTGAACCCCAAATTCTGAATTATGCTACTCACGGCTCCTTGGGAAATATCTAGCGCAATTGCGATCTCATTTTGAGTGATTTGGCGGTCATCTCGGATCATTGACTCAACTTTTGAGATATTGGCATCTGTAGTGGCAGTTTTTGGCCTTCCAGACTGAAATTCATCGAAAATTCGGAGCTCACTGGGCTCAGATTTTTTCGCCAAGGCAGACCATCGTCTCACATTACTGATATCAATAGTTTTTTCCCGGAATTGGACCGTTAAACGAGCGTGGATCTCTTTCGGCGCGCACCCCTTGTTTGTTAAAAATTCGATCACCACGCGTTGCTTCAACCAACTCAAAAAACTGGAATCCATTCTACCGCTATAAAATACGAATGCGTGAACTAAACACATCGAAATTTGGCATACTGGACCAGAAAAGACAGACGAACACAATGCCGCAAACCGCAGATTTCTATCCCCACCCATTCCGGAGTTATACAGGTGGAGGCATTACTTATTGATAGACCCTCGTACCTGTTTAAAATTAAAAACTCGTTTACTAGAGATTAAAAATTGCAACCTCTCTCTCTCTTTCTCTCTCGTTCATCGAAGCTACTTTATTCTGTTTATTAAAAAATTTCGATCCTTGATTCCTATTTGAAGGATTTTCACATTTATGCATGTACTTACTTCCTTTGAAAATTTTCATCGTTTTTCCCCCAAATAATGAAGAAAATTCGTACTCACGTACCTAGTGAAATAATAATACTTATTTCAACGACAATCATTGCTTCCGTTTCGTCTCGCGAAGAATCCGTTAATTGGGGATGTATTACTGGCACGCCAAACATAAGAATGATCATGCATACCATGGACAACCATGTAATCCATAAGTAAGGTTTCAAGTATGTTTTTTTCTTTGAAACAGAAGAAGTTTTCCAAAATTTGATTAGTAGAGATTAATTATTATACAACTTTTCTCTCTCACTTTTTCATCTGAAAATTTCTAAACTCGAAAAAAGTACTCATCAGAAAAGGAACTTCGTTGGTAACGTACCTACTTTCTACTCTCTTATTTAGAAATCAATGAAAATGATCGAAAATCACTGGAAAACAGTCAGAATTGCAGCACAAGAGAAAATCAGTGAAAAAATGAACGCGTTTTTTGCTTTAAAGCAAAAATGTTGGAACGTAGATATGTCAATAAGATGCATGAATTGTTTTTCTTTGAATTTTTTTGACGAGGTGTAAATTCTTTTTCAAACTTCAAATTTTATGTAAAGCCTAGGTTACGATGCACAATTTTTTAACAAAAATGTTTTCAACAAAAACAAGTCCAGGTCAATTCTTCAAGTCAAAAATTTTTCTCAGCTAATTTTTTCACTTTTTTTTAATTTTAAATAATTTTTACAACATGAAAATTTGAAGGTATAAATTTTTTTCATTTTTCTCCTTAAAAAATTTTATTTAATAGGTACCTTCAAACTGTCATGTGGTAAAAATTATTTGAAATTTTTAAAAAAAAATAGAGAAAAAATTGGCTAGGAAAAATTTTTGACTTGAAGAATTTGACCTGGGGTTGTTTTACAAATTTGCCGCGACGTTGAAAATATTTTGTTAAAAAAATTGTAAAATTGTAACATTTACAAAAAATTTGAAGTTTGAAAAAGAATTTATACCTCGTCAAAAAAATTTCGAAGTCGGGAAAAAAAATACAGAAAATAATTTAGACCTCGTCAAAAAAATTCAAAGTTGGAAACAAAAAAATTTGAAGTTGGAAAAAAAGTCGGAACAGGAAAAACCGAAAAACGTGCGGACCTGAAAAAAAAATCGCTCACCAACCACTTCGAATCCGTAAAACTGGCTCACATTAATTACGTCGTTCCTTTAATCTTATTTATTTTTTTCAATTCCGTATTTGGAAATTGCCGTTCATTGATTTTAGTGATGTTTCGATAATATTGATGAATATGTTTCTTTCAAAACAAATAGAAGATTTCAATGCAAGAAGACTTAATTTATTCAGTATTTTTCCATTTAAAAAAATTATAACTAAGTAGGTGATTAAATGTAGTAGGCAAAGGAAATTAGCACCAACATAAGAGTATTGATATTTCAATATAAATATAATTCCTACATTCGAATCGAAAGTAAATGACTTTCTTTATCGAGGATGAAGTTCTCCTTTCAGTTCCTTGTAGAAGCTCAGTACAACAATGAAAGAGTAGTAAGTGAGACCTGTAAGAAAAAAAAAATTGAGTAAGGTACTAATCGAAATGCAAACAATTTTCATAGGTAATTACAGGGATCTCAGAGTGGAGCTGGAGGAACTTCAAAAAAAATCCGGAATCGGAGCCGGAGGGACCACATTGGACCCGCTCCGGCTCCTCGCTCCGGAGGTCTCTCCTTTGAATTTTCAGTTTCAAAACGTGTTTATAAAAATAGAATTCGTATTTCTCATCATTTTCCCTATCAATCCAATTTGAATTGCCAATTTTTTCAGATTCAGTGGTCTATATTTATGTTACTCAAATCATCGCAGTTTTTTATTAAAAAATTTTATATAGATTTCTGAAGATATTTGCCAATTTTTGAAAATAAAATAATTTGAATGGTGGAGCGGCAGAATGATGCTTTTAACATGGAAATGTTTTTCTGGGGGGGGGGGCGGGGGGTCATTCCAAAATATTTAAAGCGCTATTTTGCGACACGATATTTTGCGCGACGGTATGACAAAGCGAATTAATTTTCATCTTTTCGAAAATACTTAATATCAGAAAATCATAGATCGATATTATTTTTATTCAAGGCTATTTTAGAAATTTAATTCAATATTAGAAAATCAGAATGACAAGAAAAAATATCAAAAATTCAGTGGTCGAAGGTACTTTGGTATCAGAAAGTCAATAAAAACATAAAATTTTCTATTTTCTGAATTAACTTGATAACGGAAAGTCAGAAGCTGACTTTTGAAAACTTAAAAATTCTTATATTTTCGAAATTAACTTACTAAACATCAGAAAGTCAGAGCCTGAAAGTTGACATAGGTATAACTAATATTAGGAAGTCAGAATGACAGGAAAAATATCAAGACATTTTTGATTTACTACTTGGAATTTTTCAGTTTTTTTTCCCCTAAAAACTACAAAATTGCCCGTTATTTTTTTGCTTACGACAATAGTTGAAAATTACTTGGTTTTTGTTTTCAAAACCTAATAATAGTTTAATTTTCAATTTTCATGATAATTCCATAAAATTTTCAATTTTCATGATAATTCCATAAAATTTTCGATTTTTTTCATCGTCGGAGGGCCTTCCTGGAGGGATCCTTCGTAGCCTCTCTAACCTTGCCGGAGTCGGAGCTGGAGCCGGAGGGACCGGACCCCTCCCTCCGGGATCCCTGGGTAATTGTGAATGCCTAATCTAATTTCACGTCAGCCAATTTTTTGAATCTCCGGAATGCACATTTTTTCAACATCCAATTTTTAGAAATCCGATTTCGTCATCCTTTTTCGCGTCTCTCAAATCAATAAACCTATTGTTTAAAAATTCATTTGGGTAGGTACCAGAAATTAAAAATTGCAATCTCTCTCTCTCTCTTATTCAACGGAGCTACTTTATTCTGTTTATAAAAAAATTTCGATCCTTGATTCCTATTTGAAGGATTTTCAGATTTATGTACTTCTTTCAATAATTTCCATCGTTTTCTCCCAAAAATTGAAAAATTCATACTGAATGACGTACCTAGTCCAATAAGAATATATATTTCACCGCCAATGATTGCAACCGTTATGTCTTGCGAAGAACTCGTTAATTTGGGCAATAGTACTGGCAAGACAAATATAAGAATGATCAACAATACCATGGACAACACTGTAACTCCTAAGTAAGGTTTCAAGTATGACGGCCTTTCCTGAAAAATGCAAGTACGAGTAGTGCGAGTAGACTGAGTTAAATTACGAGTTTTCAGAAGGTACATAATCGCTAATGGCATTGCAATTTTTACTCAGGAAAAAGTTCACCTTCTTAACGCCGTAGATTGCCATGGCATGAATGCCTAGAAAAATGGCACCAAATAGGATCACTAATCCTACTATCATACCACCCAATTGGTTATTAATGTGCGGAATAACCGGTAAAATAGAAAGCATGTCCAATTGAAGGGATACCTGGCGGAAATAAATATCAAATATTCGATTGAATTATGGTAAAATTTACGCAATTTGTGCATTGTATAATGGAAATTAATTTTGATTTTTTTCAGATTTAAAAAAAATATATATATGAATGGAAAAACTTACCACACCGAGCCACAAAATTATCAGGGTTCCAGTTCTTAAGGTGCATCCGCAACAACAAGATTTCACAGTTCGCATTTTTTTCAAATGATTAAAAATGTATCTAAAGAATTGAAAATACACACGAAATCGGGATCTAAACCGAGCTTGATTCACAATCGAAAGGAAATGCAAACGTATGATTGAGGTACAGATTACAGAATAGAAACCTACTAAAATTGTAAGCCCCATATTTATATCCCATGATTCACAGGATTGACGTAAATTTTCACCCTCCCTCCCGCCCTCCAATTGAACTGATAATTTTTTGTTGTGTAAAATATTATTTCGGCGTGTTGACCACTTATCTCGTAATACACACTCGCCGTCGTTCCTATAACACTTTACTGTCGAGCTGTAATCTGGGGTGAAACTGTGTGATTGCTCGTCGTTCCTACATCTCATTTGGACGTGCAAATGCCTTGTCGTGATGACGCCCTATTCTGGCGTACAAAAAAATATTTCCATTTTTTTTGGTTCGTTGCAATTTACCATTGTGTGCATAATTTTGTTAAATGTTAGTTGAAAGGTTTCAATTGGTTCAAACTTATCCTCCAATCCTGAATGAATTTTTTCAAAGACTAAATTTTCCCAAGCTGTAATACTTCTGCTCTTTTGTTGTCCCTGTTACGAAAATTGATGATCTACTCTCCCATAGTCATTAAAGGCGATAGAATCCTTTCAACCAGTGAGTAGGCAATTTATCCTGAGTTTAGATATGTTTGTTTGCATAATATTTGAATTGCAGGAGCAGAGTTAGGCTCTTGGAAAGAAATCGTTTTGAAGTTTGCTTACATACAGAATTTTTCGATTTTTAATCATAACGTTTCTGGAAATGTTGAAAAATCATTTCGAGAATTTTAATGTTTTCTGGCTATTCTGTAAAAATCGACAGTTTCAAAAAAGAAAAAAAACTAAAAAGAAAAAAAGTGGCTAATAATGATCTGATATGATATCCATCCATTTCTGTGAGCATAATCGTCGAACTAATTATCCATAATTTTATAAATTTAAAAAAAAATGGCTCTATCCTGAGGTGTTTTGTTTCTGAGTTTTTTTTTTTCGTGTTGTTCATAATTTTCACATTCATTTAAAATTGTCTGAAAAAAATGCAGGGTTCGATTAAAAATGTTTTATTTTGAACAAGAAAATTCTAAGCGGGTAGCAAATTTGAATCTTAGATTTGCATACCAAATACTTCATTTTTCACTCTTTCCTGTTTCAAACTGTGAGTAGCTGATAGCTAATCAGGTTTCTAATTTCATTAAATTCAATCGTGACAGCTTTTTTTTTTCATCGATCTGCATCCTCTAAACAAATAGAAATACCCACTTATCAGCTTATCAATAAAGGAACTTGATTGATAAAATAATGAAAACTAGAAATTGAAGATAAGGATAAAGAATAATTTCCGTTTAGTTAAGATAAGTATTCACATTAGAGATATTTTTACAATTTAGTGTGAAAGATTTTATTGCTGAAATAATCGAATCGACTGCACCGATAAACAATTGTTTTACGTAATTCTCGATAAGTATTTTATTTTAAAACACGAATTTGTATGTTGAATTTTATTCATTTCCTCTTGAAATTCTGTCACTAGGAATCATTTGAGGCAAAGGGTGCGGTGAGAGTATAATATACCTATCTATTCTGTACAAACAATTCTTGGTTGAAAATTTTGGGGGGCTTATTACATTGCCAAAAATGAAAATGTAATACAAATATAAAATAAACACTAAAAATTTTGGTAAAAAAATACTTATAGGTAACTTGAAGAAATTTTATTAAAAATTAAAGTTTTTTTCTTCAAGGTGATAAGAAGATAAGGTGAGTACCAAATTAAAAATAGTAGAAAGTGAGAATTAGCATTTACCTACATTTAAGCATTGCTACCAACTTTCCAATTCAAGAAGTTCTCCCTTGAGTTCTTCGTAGAAGCTGAACGCAACAATGAAAAAGTAGTAAATGAGACCTGCAAAAAAAAGATACTTATTGCATCGGTATGAAATAATTTTCCATATTGTGTATAATCCAATTTCAGAATTTCATACACAGAATCCACCACAATAAAAAAACGATTTTCTTGAAATTATTCTCCATCATTATAATTTTTTTTTGAAATATTTAATTATTCGAGTCCTCAAAATAGGTTATTTTTCCAATATTCGAGTTTTGAAAATCAGATTTCTTTTATTTCAAATACCTAGAAGCATTTTTCCAAAATTCGACTAGCAGAGGTTAATTATCTATTACAACTGTTCTCTCATTTTTTTTAGCTGAAAATTTCCAACTTCGAAAAAAATAGGTACTCATCAGAAAAGGAACTCCGTTGGTAATGTACTTTCTACACTTTTATTTAGAAATCAGTGAAAATTATCAAAAATCTTTGAGAAACAGAGTCAAAATTGCATAACAGGAGAAAATCAGTGAAAAAAATGTCACTGAAAATAAATGAGTGAAAGAAATCACTGGAAATCAGTAAAAATTCAGTGAAAATTCGCTGAAAATCAGTTGACTGTTCATCAGTGATTTTTCGCTGATTCAGAATAAAAGAAAGTGTTTATTAAAAAATCTCGATCCTTGATTTAAATTTGGATAGGTATCAATTTTCACGTTCCTAGAAAATTTTTCCAACAAGTGTCAAAAATTACAATGTGGAAAAATTTTTGATTTCGGTTTGAAATTTGTAAAAAAATTCAAACTTGAAAAAATTTCAAACAAAGAGTTGAAAAAAAATTCTGACTTGAAAAAAACTTGATTTGATGTTGAATAGTGAATAAAAAAATTCAAAATACTGATAACTCAGGAATTTTTTGAGAAAATTTCATCTGCATAGTTTTTAATACAATAATAAAAAATTTACCTAGCACAATAAGGCAGCTAATTTCAGACGCAACAATGTCGCCTGCTGAAGCGTCCACTGCGTTTCCTTTCACGTGCGTAGTGTCCTCAAAGTGTACTACGGTTATCTCGAATCCGTTGGTACCGTAAACTGCCATGGCGATCATAATAACTATTATCAAAATTATGGCAAACATTTGAAATCCTAGGTAAGCTGTCAAGTATGATGGCTTTTCCTGTAAAATATAGAACAAGCAGAGTAAATTTTAAAATACGGTTTTGTCAAATAATCGCTTATGAAATTACGATTTATTTGCTCAATAAAAACCTTACTTTTTTAACGCCATAGATTCCCACGGCATAAATGCCTAAAATAATGCCTTTGATCGCAATAATTATCGAAATCAGAATGTACAAAAAAGGTACTCTTGGTGAGTCAATGATCGCTATAGTATTTTTAACAATACTTAATGTTATGAGTACCTGACGAAAATAAATATCGAACATTCCATTGAATTATTTATTGGATAAAAATGAATTAAATTGGATTTTTTTTTCTTGAAAAATGTGAATGATTTGTTTGAAAAAACTTACCACACCGAGCCATAAAAATATCAAGGTTCCGGTTCTCAAAGTGTATCCGCCATAGCAAGATTTTACAGTTTGCATTTTTCAAAAAATTGATTATATCTATTTGATGAATTTAAAATATCCATTCGGACCTAGATCGAGCACGGTTCACATCGAAACAATAACTTATAAATAATGACTCAGCCATAAAATGTAGGTACCTAAGATAATTTAACAAATCAGGGCGGTTACGGCGATAAAATTCAGGAAAAACAAAATCCTAGGAAGAAGATAACAATCCACTCCTACTCAAATTGTGATTAGGGATATTTCAATATGAAGCATCGCATTGAAATTTCTGTCATTCTGCGTCTAGTCTAGTTTTTCGTCGAATGCAGAATTGATCAAAGTTAAAAAAAAAAAAACATACTGCGAAAACTTTTGATTTTCTCCCTCACAATTTTTGAGAAAAATTGCACCAAGGCAGCTCAGCTACAGTAGCTGATCCTAAAAAATGTTTGACGGGAAAATAATTGAAATTTAAAAAAAAAGTATTGGAACTGGTATAAAACTGAAATTTATTCTAGTTCCAGTTCTCAGTTTCCAGTTCTTATCATTTCAGTTCCATTTTTTCTTTGTAATTTTTTAATTTCTCAATTTTTTCTCAGAATTTTCCCAACTGAATTTCTTTCATCTCCGGCCAAGTTTTATCCTCATAATTTTTTTAACGCAATTTTTTTCACAAAAGAACAGTTTCTGTTTGATTGACATCATAAAAAAAAATTCTCACAATTTTCACATTTGAAATTTTTTTCCGAGAAATTTCTCCATGTCTAAAGTTTTTTCCTCGGTATTTTTTCAACTCAATTTTTTCTCTAAATTTTTATGACGTCAATCAAACAGAAATCAATATTTTTAAAAAAGATGCGAGTTCAACAATGGAAAAATTCAAAATTCTTCAGGAAAATTTTCAGGGAAGAACAGTTACGTTAGAAAAATTTCAGGTGAGAAAATTATGAGAAAAACATTTGATCGTGAAAGAATAACATCAGAAAAAAAATTCAGTTGAGAAAATTACGAGGGAAAAAATTGGAAAACTTCTTCAGAAAAATCTAAACTGCTTAAAAATGACGTAAATATTCTGGACTTCGAAAAAAAATCAAAGTGACTTTCAGCGGTATGAGCAGTGACGTCATGCAGATATTGGAGTTCTAGATTTGACTGTCTTCGGAAGTAGAATAACGTTTAATTTTTGAAAAAAGCTATTAGAAAAGCCAAAAAATTAAAGCTTTTGGCTGGCTTTTGGCTGCTGAATTATAAAGCTGAGGCTTTCGGCTGGCTGAAAAAAAGCCTTAAAATTATTGGCTTTTGGCTTTCGGCTGGCTGCCAGTCTCTGAAATGTAGACCTATCTTCTTTTCAAAGTTTTCCATTTTGAAGACATGGTTTTGAGGGACACTGAATTTTCTTAACGTATCGCCGCGCCGATTTAAGCAATTCGAGTGAAAATTAATTTACGCACAAGAGTAGCCTTGTAAGCATTCTCCTTTTTAAATATTTTTCCACATTATTCCTCGCTTTGATTTTTATGATCCTGAACCATCATTTTGACGCTTGATCTTATTTATTTTTTCCGACTCCGTACTTGGAATTTGTAGATCATTGATTTTATTAGTGATGTTTCGATAATATTAAATAAATGGGTCATTCCATGTCAGTTCGTACGCAAAGTGGTAAGGTGGGTCGCCGATTTTTCTGATTTTTTTTATGTGAGTAGACCTCGATGAAAGATGACGAATGCCGCAAATCGCAGCACCCTAAGTCTTTTTGGAGGGCAGCCACGGGCATTCAAAGTTTTGAGGTAAAGTTGGATATGGTAAATTTTGAGTGTGGATAACTTCAAAACTATGATAGGTAGAAAGTTGAAACTTTTTCCATTGTGTAGGGTCTTTGATGAGCTTTTTGACGATTTTTTGAAAATCAGTGTTGCCACTTTTCTTATTGCCAAAAATCAGCTGTAAAAGTTTGAAAATGGCATTTCCCTATCAGGGGCACCTTCAAAAAATCTGAAAAAATTCTCCGAAGTACAACTTTACATGCTGATTAACATATTAAAAAATCGAGCTGACGTTTTTTCGTATTCTCGATTTAAAAAATTCCAAAGATGAGAAGAAAATAGACTTTTTCATTTCAAAGGTCGAAATTGCGTAAAATTGACATATTTTCATCAATTTTACACCATATTTGAAGGAAAGGTCGGTAAAAGCATTCTAACTCCTCCCAACACCCGTTAATATGCGCGAAAATACAAAAATATCAAGTATTATGCTTCAAAAATTGAAAAGAAAAACAGTTCACATCAAAATTTATTTTTTTGTTGCCCCTGAATTATACTACCACCACTTCCATGATTTACAGTATTATTACAGTTCATGCAGGGTAAACAAGTTACAACTTGCATGTACTGGCAACTAAATACATAAGGTACCGACCCCAATGAACACCACCTTGCAGCGTTTTGGAAATTTCTCTGCTCCTATCAAGTTTTGGCCAATTCTGAGTAGTTCTTGTGGTAGATGCATCTTTTGGCTACACATTGAGCGCTTTACCAACGTTCTACAGCCATTTTTGACGAAGTTATGAATTTTCTCCCGAGACCCTATTTTTGGCGTATTTTGGAACCCGGTTGCCTAAATACGCCAACCATAAAATGCTTCGTTAAAAAGGTCGTAATATCCCCAGAAATGGCCCTAAAACGTCCGTAAAGTGCTCAAAATGTAGCCAAAGGACCCATCTACACCCTGAAGTACTCAAAAGCTGCCTAAAATGCAAAAAATGATTTTATCTCCCCCCTCAAAACCATCTCAAGTACAACGGAATCAAATATCGACGAAAATGCTTCAAAATGAATTTAATTTAGTAAGTACATCAGTCACAATAAGGACCTACACAATGAAGTGTTAGTGCTTGGGATGAACTGAATGTAATAAGTTTTCTGAATTTTGTAGCATTTTATTGTGTGGTGAGAGTACATTAAGATATCGGTGGCGTATTTAGGAACCAACCCTGTACAACTTTGATGAGTGAAAAATAAGTTACATCCTTGTCGTTTTTGAAGGTAATTAGCCACAATGTGTGGAAAAAGTTTTAAATTATTGCGTAAAAGTGAAGTACTTGATTGTAACTTGATTTTTCTTATGAAATTTCAACTTTGAATTCTATCTGGTGAACCAAAATTTTCAACATAAAAATTCAATAATTTTTTTTGGCTTCGCATTCACGCGTTTTCAAGGGGTATCGAAAGGCATATGCTTAAAAGTGGTAGAACTACCACCATGATTTTTTATACCTACCAAAACCGCATAGTTTACGAGATATAGGTAGGTGGCGTATTTAGGCGCCTGGCGTAATTTGGCACCGGCACCTTACGATAAAAACTGAATTTGATTATTTTTAATGAACTAAACGTGTGTAAATAATTATAAATTAAAAAAAAAAAATGATTAAAAAAAATAAATAAGAATTCAATGTTGAAAAATTGATGAAAAAATACCAAAACAAAGTAAAATCAGCGTAAAAGTCTACTTATAGTAAAGTATCGAGGGTGGTAAGTGGAGTTAAATAGTTTTACCGACCTTTTCTTCAAATATGATGTAAAATTGATGAAAATATGTCAATTTTACGCAATTTCGACCTTTGAAAAGAAAAAGTATATTTTCTTCTCATCTTTGGAATTTTTTAAATCGAGAATACGAAAAAACGTCAGCTCGATTTTTTAATATGTTAATCAGCATGTAAAGTTGTACTTCGGAGAATTTTTTCAGATTTTTTGAAGGTGCCCCTGATAGGGAAATGCCATTTTCAAACTTTTACAGCTGATTTTTGGCAATAAGAAAAGTGGCAACACTGATTTTCAAAAAATCGTCAAAAAGCTCATCAAAGACCCTACACAATGGAAAAAGTTTCAACTTTCTACCTATCATAGTTTTGAAGTTATCCACACTCAAAATTTACCATATCCAACTTTACCTCAAAACTTTGAATGCCCGTGGCTGCCCTCCAAAAAGACTTAGGGAGCTGCGGTTTGCGGCATTCGTCATCTTTCATCGAGGTCTACTCACATAAAAAAAATCAGAAAAATCGGCGACCCACCTTACCACTTTGCGTACGAACTGACATGGAATGACCCAAATAAAAGATTTTAATTTGAGATGACTTTATTTATTCATTATTTTTCCATCAAAAAAATTATAAGTAAGTAGGTAATTAAATATAGTAGGCAATGGGAATTAACACCTACACTAGAATATTAATACTTGAATATACCTAAATAAATATATAATTCCTAAAATAGGTATTCGAAGACGAATGACTTCCTTATCGAGGAAGTTCTCCCTTCAATTCCTTGTAGAAGCTCAGTACAACAATGAAAAAGTAATAAGTGAGACCTGCAAGAAAAAATTTTTAATGAAGTACCACATTGATTCGATTTTTAGAAATCAAATTTTGTCACCCTTTTTCGCGTCTCTTAAATACATGTATAAGTAGGGTGGAGTGAAAAAGAACCATATCTTGGATTCCGACCAAATTTGGTGGGATGGTTTACTTTGAGTGGGAGACCTCCCAAAAAAAATTTGAGCCCTCAAGGGTCATGGGGAGGGGAGCAGGAGGTGCTCAAAGTGCACCTCCTTTTGAAAAAAACGCTGTTTTTTTAGTCAAAAAAATTGCACGAGAGGCTGTCGTACGAAACTTGGGGGGGGGGGCTAACACCCCCCGCCATGTCAGTCGGCAAATCTTGGAAAAAGTCGGAACATTTTGAATAAACTTGAAAAATTTTGAAAACAGTCGGAAATTTCTGAAAAAGTCGGCAAATTTTTCAGACAATGAACCATTACCTTACAAAACGAACTATTTCCTTTCTGAAAATCATCAATTTTTCAAATCTTAGGCTGAAAATTTGGCATAGGTACATGATGTAAAAAATGGTCTAAAATTCGACATTTTATTCTGTGTGTCAATTTCTCACGTTTAAATTGAAAGTAATACAAAAAACTGTTCAAGTAATTTTGGAATTTTACGATTCGCTGTTGGCTGCCTGGTGTATAAAATTTTCAAATTTTTTATTCAATATTTACTTTCAGTGGTTTGAAAAAATTTTTCGTTCAATTACCCGATGAAAAAAAAATCATTCCGGCTTCGTGAAAATTTCGTATTATTGGAATATTGCAATCTGAAACTTTTCAACCCCCTGGTAGCGTTCTGAGTTTTGATCGGAGAAGGATGGCGATGGTTCAGGGAGACTTAGAAACTCAAATCGCAACTTTTAAGTGCTACGACAGCCTCTCACGCAATTTTTTTTGACTAAAAAATCAGCGTTTTTTTCAAAAGGAGGTATACTTTGAGCACCCCTGCTCCCCTTCATTTGGCCTTTGGGAGGCTCAATTTTTTTTGGGAGGTCTCCCATTCAAAGTAAACCACCTCCACCAAATTTGGTCGGAATCCAAGATATGTTTTTTTTTTTCACTCCACCCTAATTTACTTATAGGTATATTTTTTTTTAGATTAAAAATTGCAACCTCTCTCTCTCTCTCTCTTTCTTTTTCAACGGAGCTACTTTATTCCGTTAATTAAAAAATTCAATCCTTGATTCTTATTTGAAAGATTTTCACATTTTTAAAAATTTTCACCGTTTTCCCCCAAAAAATGAAAAAAAAAAATCGTGCTGACGTACCTAGTCCAATAAGAATATTTATTTCAGTGCCAATGATTACACCGGCTGTGTCTTCCGAAGAGCTCGTTAATTTGGGCAATATTACTGGCACGAGAAATATAAGAATGATCAAAAATACCAAGGACAACACTGAAACTCCTAAGTAAGGTTTCAAGTATGACGGCTTTTCCTGAAAAAGCAAATACGAGTAGTAAGAGTAGACTGAGTTAAATTACGAGTGTTTAGTAGGTATTTAATCGCTTATGGTATTGCAATTTTTTCTTAGGAAAAAGTTCACCTTCATAACTCCGTAGATTCCCATGACATAAATGCCTAGAAAAATGGCACCAAATAGGATCACTAATCCTACTACCAGACCACCCAACTCGTTATTAATGTGCGGAATAACCGGTAAAATATAAAGCATGTCCAATACAACGGATACCTGGCGGAAATAATTATCAAATATTCGATTGAATTACGATAAATTTTACGCAACTTGTAAATTCACTAATAAAAATGAAATTTTGAATTTTTTTTCAAATCTAAAAAATATAATATGTGGAAAAACTTACCACACCGAGCCACAAAATTATCAGGGTTCCGGTTCTCAAAGTGCATCCGCAACAGCAAGATTTTACAGTTTGCATTTTTTCAAATTATTAAATGTATGTATTGAGTTGAAAATATACACGAAATTCGGATCTAGACAGAGCAAGATTCGGAAGCGAATGATAAATAATGTACTTACATGTAATGATTGATGTACAAAACGGAAACCTATAAAATGCAAAGATAATTCTACAAAGTGGTGAGATTCCGGAGGCTACAATTGTGAAAATAAGGTCCTATAAGAGGGAGATAGCAATCCACTCCTACACAACTATGTGTATCACGCCGATCTTCCGCTGAAGTGTGATTAGAGAATGAAATAATTACGTACAAAATCGTATCTAAAATGTATAAAAATTAAAAAAATATATTTAATAATATGATCAATGAAAATCGAGTTTTCTTCACTTTTTGCAGATCAATGTAAGAATATGCGATCAAAATTATTCTCATTCATAGCCCCCCCCACCACCACCGATTGTAATTGTAGCGGAAAATGCCTTAAATTCAAAATTACCTACCTGTATGTCAGTCCGGATGCTAAAAACCATATTCAAAGAAGAATCTCTGGTTTTCGAGTCTTCGACAGTTTTGGGTTCTTCAGTAGGGTGGGCCCAAGGAATATAAAAATACTACGTATATTAGGTAGCCCAAATCAGCGAGTTGTGTGCTAGTGTGAGTGAATTGTGACGTCATTGGTAGCTTGCCATTTAATTTTGCCGTTGATCCCACGAAGTATGCGCGGACACCACCGCTTGTGTGTGCTTGTAGTTGTTATGTTGTTACGGGCTACCGCTGGCTACCAATGACGTCCACACCCTGCACTCCTCACTCACGCGAGTGTGTACAACAACGATTCGGGCTACCTAATATACGTAGTATTTTTATATTCCTTGGGTGGGCCGAAAAAACAATTTTTTCGACTTTCAAAAACATGCCCCGCAAAAGTTGTTAGCAGATGAGACTTGAAGAATAAAAAAAAAATTCAAAATCGATTCATATCTTCCGATCGCGCATTGGCATAAAAATTTTCAAAAATTGAAACAAATTCATTATTTTCAAAAATTTTAGAATTGTTTTTAGAGCTCATCAACTGTTCAAACCAAAAAGCAGAATTTTTTTGAAAAAAATTCATGATTTACACCTTTTTTAAATTTCTGCTATTTCTTCACTAAACTTACAAGAAAAATAAAAAAAATTATAAAACGTTGATTTTCTAAAAAATTTTTAATTTAATCAAAATTTTGAAATATTTGAATTATTTAAAATTTTAACATTTTTGAATTCAAAATTTTAAAAATTTAAATTTTTTAAAGTTAAAAAATTTTAAAATATTTGAATTTTTTTAAATTTTAACATTTTTGAATTCAAAATTTTTAAAATTTCGAATTTTTTCAAAATTATAAATAATTCAACCAATCAAAACGTGTTAGAACACCCCACCTGCATTTTTCCCTCTCCAAAAATCATACTTAATATTTTGAGACCTTCCTTACCCATCTAGGGTGTCAGGTAAAATTTTCAAAAAATAATTTCTTAGTATATTGTTCACTTTAGAATTACATATATTTTACCAAAAATTCTATTTAGGGGGTACCATGTTCAAATTTGACCAAAACCACCCTTACCTCAGACGAATTGAAGTTCAGTTGGTATTTTGCTGCTGTAGATGAAGTTTTTTCTATATTTTGCGTACTTTCAGCCTTAAGTAATGAAAAGTTACCATTTTTAGGCCATCAAACACCCATTTTGGGGGCCAGTGTTACGCATCCCTTCTTCCCTCACCAGTTTTGAGGGTCAAATTGAACTATTGATATTGGTATCGTTGTGCGGTTTTGATGAAATTTAACCATAGCGTACCCTACTTTCAAAACGAAAAAAATAAATAAATAAAAGAGAGGTTAATAATATAAGATAACTCTTGATTTATTCAAAAATTTTCAAATTAAAAAATTATAATAAGTAGGTAAAAATAAAAATATGTAAGTAGCTAAAATTAGCATTTGCACTAAACATTTGCCCATCAACAGCTGAGGATGGAGCACTTCACAGTGGAAGAATTTCTCGCCGGAGTTCTTTGTAGAAGCTCAACACAACAATGAAAAAGTAGTAACTGAGACCTGCAAAAAAAAAAAGTATATATTTATGCAACAGGACATCAACAAGCGTGCAAGTTTCATATTGTTCGACCGTTATATCTTGGCAGGTTTGTATTTGTGTAAAAGTAGCAAAACTCCGGAAATTTTCATGTAGGGTTTCTCAAAAATTTTAACAATTTTATTAGAAATATTTGGCTATGTCTTGGTTTAGGTAATTTCAATTGGTTGATTTCTTTAAAAATTGAAAATAAATTAAAAATAAACAAATAACTCTTTTTTAGAATCACTGAAACAGAGTGAATGTTACTGCTTTTACACAAATACAAACCTGCCAAGATATAACGGTCGAACAATAATTGAGGAGTGTCGTTGCAAAACGCAACATCTCCGAAAACCTGATTTTTGGGAAATCGCAAAAAACTGTCATTCAAAATTGGGTGGAGGGTTTTGGCTCGGGGCGGTCTCATTGGAAAGCTTAGGACCTCAGCTACATGTTTTGGGGGTCACTTCGAAATTGTACCTCAAAGGGGGGTTGGAGGGGGCAAAACAAAAAAGATGTTGCGTTTTGCACCGAAACATCCAGTATTTGTTGCGTTTTGCACCGAAACGTTATCTTTTATGGCAGATAAAAGGTATTTATGGTCGTTATGGAGTCCTGTCTATGGCACCATTCGATTCCTCGTTGAATTTCCTATAAGACTGATATATTAACTCAAAAATGATAAAAATCGAGATGTTGCGTTTTGCAACGACACGCAAAACGCAACATCTCCGAAAACCGGATTTTTGAGAAATCGCAAAAAACTGTCATTCAAAATTGGGTGGAGGGTTTTGGCTCGGGGCGGTCTCATTGGAAAGCTTAGGACCTCAGCTACATGTTTTGGGGGTCACTTCGCACTTGTACCTCAAGGGGGGGTTGGAGGGGGGCAAAACAAAAAAGATGTTGCGTTTTGCACCGAAACATCCAGTATTTGTTGCGTTTTGCACCGAAACGTTATCTTTTATGGCAGATAAAAGGTATTTATGGTCGTTATGGAGTCCTGTCTATGGCACCATTCGATTCCTCGTTGAATTTCCTATAAGACTGATATATTAACTCAAAAATGATAAAAATCGAGATGTTGCGTTTTGCAACGACACTCCTCAATTTCGAATAATCGAATTTCATGCGGAAAAGTTACCAAAAACCAAAAAAAAATTAGTCCAAAAGACAAAAAACGCTCTAGTTGGGATATTAAAATTACAGTTTTTTTCTAATCAGATCCTAAAATTTTCCATCTTTCCTTCAAGAAAATCATAAATTTCCCACGTTTTTTCCTTCACTTTTTTCCTCATAAATTTCTAAAATATCGTGTTTTTGTTGAAAAAAAAACCTAAAAATTAAAGAAAATTTGCGATTTTTCTCCCTTTTTTCGCTCAATTGAACAAATTTCTCATTTTCTCCTTGTTTTAATCGAATTTCCCTTAATTTACTTTTTTTCTATTTCCTTTTTTCACTTGAAATTTCTCACAATATGGACAAATTCACAAAATTTCCTAACACTGACACTAAATTTTTATAAAAATACTGAAACCCTCAATTCTCCTCCATTGAGCGAATTCCCCATTATTTTTCTCACGTTCGATCGAATTTCCCATTTTTTCCCATGTTTGATTGAATTTCTCACAAATTCCTTTTCCCTTTTTTTTTCGTTCAAAAATTCCCACGATATGGGAGACTTTCCACAATAATTATCCCGACACTGACTAGGGCTGCAACTTATCAAAATGGTTTAAAATTTCACAAGCGGAACGAAATTATTGATGAAAATTGAATTTGAACAATTTTAAGCCAGCTTGAGCCCCAAATTGGGTAAATTTTTGAATATTTTCAAAGAATTGAATTCTGTCCTATGAAAAATTGGATAGAATTTCTCCAGAAATTCAAAAATGCCACCCAAAATTTTTCGAGTTGGAATTAAGAGTTTGAAAAATTTTTCAAAAAGTTCTGGATGACATTTTTGAATTTTTGACAAAATTCTACGCCACGCCATCGCCACTCTTGTAAGTCACATGCCAATTTTTTGAAATTGATCAAAATTTAGATCAATTAAGGCCCGAAATTTTCAAAAATGGTTGTAAAATTTTTTGGATGTCATTTTTGAATTTAATCAAACATCAATTTTTTAAAATATTAAAAAATAGACTCAATTTAAGGCTCATTTTCTCAAAAGTAACTCAAAAACTTTTATGACGGGTTTGAATTTTTAGAATTCTATCTTACTTTGAGAAGTCACATTCAATTTTTTGAAATTATTCAAAAATTGACTCAATTTGAGGCTGAAAATTCTAAAAAATGCCACATCGGGAATGTTTTTCCATTGCAATTACAAAAATTACTCGTGCTTACGTACCTAGTCCAATAAGACAACCAATTTCAATACCAACTATTAAGATCGCAGCTGCCTGCTTTGAGTTTTCTTTATTTTGGGGAGCATCGTCTATAATGGATAATAGTGCTGAACCGGTAATTGCCATGGCGATCATAACAATTGCAAATATCACCATGGAGAATACTTGAAGTCCTAAGTATGGTGTCAAGTATGCGGGTCTTTTCTGAAAATACGATAAGAAAAAAAAAATTAAATCAAGACATGATTACGTGATGCAGTCGCCTGTGGTAGGTATAAAATTAGCGATTTACTGTTTGTAAAAAGTTCACCTTTTCGACACCGTAGATTCCCATTGCGTAAATGCCTAAAATAAAGCAGTTAATCAGAACTCTTGGCAGGACGGATGAAGATTGTTCAGTACTGTGTGTGTCTGTAGTGTGTGAGCCACCATTCGCTATACTGCCAGCTATACTCAATGCTGTGAATATCTAACAAAAATGAATATCTATGAATTTCAGAGGCGGAGACTTGGATTTTTTCCACATGTAGCAAAATTTTAATCATAAAAAATGAAATGATTTTTTGCAGGCCCCCATTTAATTTTTACAGTCGCAAGAAAATTCGGCATGTCGCCAAAAAATTTCGCATGTCGCATTTGCGACATGCGCGACACGAAAGTTTCCGTCCTTGATGAATTTCAGTGAAATTTACGATGTAGTTTGTATTCGTACTGTTTCATTTTATAACTCAATGAAAAATATTGAAAATCAAAGCAAAATAGTCAGGATTACAATCACTAATCAGTAACAAATTCCATTGAAAAAAATTCATTGAAAGAAACAGTGATAGAAAAATGCTGGAAAATTAGTGAAAACTCGCTGGAAAGTCGGTAAAATCTACAAAATTGAGTAGGTAACATTTTATTAAAAAAAACTACGGAAAATGGTTGAAAATCAGTAAAAGAGACTTTCCTAATAAGGGTCGAAAAATTTTAACCCACTACCTCCTCTACTTTCGGAATTATCGCACTTTTAATTTCGATTCAATACGCAATATCTCTGGAAGGGATGGGTGAAAATTTTTGAAATTTTCACAGATTATACGTCTTGCTGGGTAGTACGAATGAGAATTTTTTGAAAATTTTCTGTTCTCATTTTCCCATTTTTTTCACATTGAAATTTTCTAAACATTGAATTTTTTTTTTGGGGGGGGGGGTGTTATGGATGGAAATTTTTTGTTCTGTCAAAATGGTCACGCAGCAGATATATAATTTTTTTTCGGACTCCGACCTTGGGTGCACCATGAGCAAAAAAAAATCAAAACCAAACAAAAAACATGATTTTTTACTACATTTTCGCAGTACCAAGCAAGGTATCCTACTCAAAGTAAAATTTTGAGCCAAAATTGTCAGAAATTGAAAGTACATCATAAAAAAATTCCATTTCCGAAATTTCAAGCGCTCGAGTGCATTTTGCCTTGATGCGTGAACTGTGGTTGTTTTTCAATTTTTTTTTCAGGAAAATTTTCAGCCAAAACATATGAATTTGAACTCAAAATTGCGAATTTTGAAAAATTGTGTTTCAGTTGATCAATTAGGTCACTAACAATGGTAATCCGCGATTATAGGTGCTGCAGTTCATATAGGCCATTTTTATGAGCTGCTCTTCGGTGCTGGAAAATTCTAAAATTTTCTGGTGGCTTTGACACTTCTTGAAACCGCTTCCAATCAATTCAGCGGGTCGAAAATAGGGTAATACCGAATTTCAGCTTTTTTTTGTTGATCAGAATAAATTTTCATGATTTACAAGACGATGAGGTAATTATGAAATTTCAAAAATTCGGCCAAATTCTAAAAATGCACTTCAGCACTTGAAATTTTGGAAATGGGATTTTTTATGATGTACTTTCAATTTATGACTATAATTTTCAAGAAGTTTTCATTCGCACAACCCAGCAAGATGTATAACCTTTGAAAATTTCAAAATTTTTCAACCACCCCTTCCAGAGATATCGCTTGTTGAAATTTCGAAATTAAAAATGTGATAATTTCAAAAGGGGTGGGGGTAGGGGTCAAAAATGTTTTTGGGATGTTTCTAGACCATAAGTAACATTTTGGGTCAATTTTGACCAATTCTGGGTCAAGGGCCATTTTCGAAACTTACTAGGAAAGGCTCTTTCGTTGATTTTCCCTTCCCTGTAATTTTTACCATTTATCAGTAACTTTTCATTGATTCAAAACAAGAGAGTACATCAACAGATAAAAAACTAATCAAGTTGGCATTTTTTTCGATTTTTTTATCAACTGGAAAAACTTACCACACCGAGCCACAAAAGTATCAAGGTACCAGTTCTCAAAGTGCATCCGCAACAGCACGATTTCACAGTTTGCATTTTCTCAAATAATTGAATATAAGTAGGTACTTAATAAATTGAAACTATTCACGAAATTCGGATTTAGACAGAGCACGATTCACAAACGAATGGTGAATAATGTATAATGAAATAGAAACCTATAAAATGCAAAGATAATTCTGCATAGTGGTGCGATTCCAGTGATTACCATACGCTTGTGAAAAACAAGATCCTTATGTAATACACAACTACCAATGTGTATGACGCCAATTTACAATCTTACATTCAGGTAGGTATGTAAATTTATGTGAATAATAAATTTAGAAAAACTAATATGAGTAGTTTTCGGCGTAAAAACACTGAAAAAATTCCATGAATTGGTATCTACATATTTTTCCTCATTATCGATACAGATTTTTTAAAATTTTGGTTGATACCAGTAGCGTAACTTGACATTCCTTCTAGGGGGGGGACAGAAGTCGAAGGGTGAAAAATTTTTTCTTAGGTATATACTAAATGGGCATAAAGATCTGGGATAATGGGGGGGGGGGGTTGACAGAACCTTGGTATCATACTTTTCGAACGGCGTTTTTAATTTAAATAGTGACTATTTTAGGCCCGAGCGAAGCGAGGGCAGAGCTTTGAAAAAATTGATTTTTAATACCCGAAAAATTCATTTTTGAGGGTTTTGAGGGAGGTATTTACGCCACAGGCTTACATATTGAACTTTTGAACTAGCCAAAATTAATAACAATGTTGTTTACCTACGCCCGAGCGAAGCGAGGGCGAAGCTTTGAAAAAATTTGATTTTTGATGTCCAAAAAATTCATTTTTGAAGGGTGTCTGGGGGGGGTTTTGTACCCAAAACCCCCCCCGTATTTACGCCACTGGTTGATACGGAGATGAAAATAAATTTTTAAAACGGAATTTACGTTTTTTTATTGAAAAATTGACAACATAGATATTTGGAATGAGAGTGTTCAAAATCTTATCTATTTATCAGCCTCATTTTATGTCAATTCGAGCAGGTTTCGATTGTAGATTTTTTGATTTTTTTCAGAATTTTTTTAACTACTTGACCTCTGTTGTAGAAAATTCAAAGCAGATTTTTTTTCATTTTTCAACCATCCATGAGCTTGCACAAAATTTTTAGCTTATTTAAGCAAAAGAAATCAAATACGTTTTCAGATAACAAACGAGCATGATTTATGACCGAAGAATGTACCTATAGTTGAGGGAATGTAAGTAATCTTTTTTAGTGACTGCTTTTCTCGAGAAAATTGAAGTTTACTAATTCCTCACAAACCCGTGCAAACATATTTATCTTAGGTCTCTTCAATTTCAAAATATTAAGTACCTAGCTCTCAAGAGCTCCGGAAAAAATCCTCATGGTATGAAAATTACCAGGAACCCCCCCCCCTCCCCCGAAGGATTAGGACTGAAATCACCCTTTGCTATGGTGAAAAGTAATTTGAGAAAAATAAATACATATTAAATAACATCCATAGCTCTTTGTATTTATTTTATTGAGAAATCTGTAGATATAGGTATTATAATTTTCACTGATTCAACAATAAAAATTCACTATTTAAATCAGTAATTTTTCACTGATTGGCAGTAAAATGACGCTGATTAACTGGCGAATCAGCGGAATTTGACTGATTATTATTTCATCAGTCAATTTAGGCAATTTTGAGTGATTCAAATTAAGAGAGTAGTGAGTTCTTATAAATCAATGTCTTGGACTTGGAATCACACAAAAGCACATTGCAATTGGTGAATTATTAACGCTTGCTCAGAAAATGAAATTATACATTGGAGACACGTAATTAGTGAAGTTGTTTATTCGGCATCTTTAGATTTGGAAAGAAATGAAATTCGAGTATAAAACAGTGAATCATTTATACCTAATCGCGTCCGCGATACTGCCATACACCACGGGTTCGAATACCGCGCCTGAACGAAATACATAAAACATGAAGTCTGAGATTAATTCACACTTGATATTCTGCCTCGAATTCCTTGTAATAGCTTCGCACGACGGCGAAAAAGTAAAAATGGAGAACTACAAAAAAAGCAAACAAATTACTGAGAATTTAGCACGATAAAAAATAATATTCTATTCAAAGATCGATAGTCACAAAAATTAGTCCACTCCCCTTCCCCCCAAAGATTAACAGAATCCCCAGTACTTTTTAGCCCAACATGAATATTTCGATATGGAATGTAGGGCGATATGCATCATATTTTGCCTATCTCTTCAATTCAGGGTACAAAAAATTAAACTTTGCGCCGGTCCAGATTTTTAAAAAACGTTTGCCCCTTCAAATAAAAAATTAGGCAATTTTTCAAACAAGATGAACATGTTTGTTGCCTATTTCGAAAAGTAAAGGAATTAATGCTGCTTCCAAAAAATTCACTTTAAAAAAAAGTTTAACGAATTGTGAGTATGTACTCTGAAAACTGATAAAAAATTTTTTGTAACTTTTTTTTTACGAAGCTGTTTAGTTTTTATGGTTATAAAATTTTCAAGTGATTACTTTAGAAGCAGCATTTTCCCCTTAATTTTCAGAATAGGCAGCATTTATCTCGGTGTTTTTTTTTTTCGAATTTTTCAAGTAACGATTTTTTTTTACCCTCTTTCTTTCAAGATTTTTTCAAACTGATATTTTTAGTCGAAATCTTTCCAATTATTTAAAACTTCATCTCTTATTTTTCACTTCGGGGTTGGAAAAAGTAGAATCATATCAAACTTTACATATTTTTCAATGCGTTTTGTAGTGGTTTCAAAAAATTTTCAGACTTTTCAATTTATTTTAATGACCTAGCACTTACCTACTCTGATTATTTTTGGAAGACCTCTGTAACTAGAATTTCAATGCCATAATTTTAAGCCATTCAAGTCAAAATTCATTTTGGACCCAAATAAGTACGTCTTTATAGCAATTCTTTTTCATAAAATTTTCAACCAAAAAAAAATTCAGAGCTGCAATTTCATTATGACTCGGGCACTTTATGTTTTTTTCGAATTCGATATGGATCGAAAAATAAACTAAAAATTACTGGTGATTTTGATTAGGTACACCTCGGTAAATTTTAATTAGGTAGGTAATTTTAAGCAATTTTTTGTCGCAATTCTGCCAAATAAATTTTTATCACATTCGAGTTAATCGAAATTCAATTAACACTGTGGCGGTTTTTTTAATTTAAAAAATTTTGTTCGTGGAGACCAATTTTAACTTTTCTCTGGTGATGTCTTTTTTTTGTGTAAAACAAGTTCCAGATGATAAGTCTAGGGTTGTTTATTTATTTTTTTTATCGACCTATATACAGTATGACACAAAAGTCTTGTCCACGAAAAACACTTCATGATATCTCGAAACTGAAAAGAGATATCGGGATGATTCAAACGACAATATGTTCCTGGAGACAAGGACATTGAAGATTGATAGTCAAATTTTCAGTTCTACCTACAGGGTGTCCACAAATTGAGAAACCGGTTTTAGTTGAAAAATGGGGGTCTGGGTTTTTTATGGATTTGAAGTCTACACACTGAGACGATTAAAATGTGATAATTTTTTTCGAAACCGGTTCGAAAATTTGCAACCGGTTGTCAAAAATACTCCAAAAATTGAGATTAGAAAAAATTTTCTGAATGAAATTTGTAGAGCGCTGTAAGCCAAACATGGTCAGTGAACTCATTTTTTGAAATTTCAACAACAAAAAAAATATGAAATTTTTTTAGATTTTTAACGGTGCGGTGTTCAACATTTATTTGAAAAAATTTTCATATTTTTTTGTTGTTGAAATTGTCAAGTTGCCGAGAGTGAACTGATTCAAAAAATGAGTTCTCTGACCATGTTTGGCTTACAGCGCTCTACAAATTTCATTTGAAAAATTTTTTCTAATCTCGATTTTTGGAGTATTTTTGACAACCGGTTGCAAATTTTCGAACCGGTTTCGAAAAAAAATTATCACATTTTAATCGTCTCAGTGTGTAGACTTCAGATCCATAAAAAACCCAGACCCCCATTTTTTAACTAAAACCGGTTTCTCAATTTGTGGACACCCTGTAGGTAGAATTGAAAATTTGACTATCATTCTTCAATGTCCTTGTCTCCAGGAACATATTGCCGTTTGAATCATCCCGATATCTCTTTTCAGTTTCGAGATATCATGAAGTGTTTTTCGTGGACAAGACTTTTGTGTCATACTGTAGATAGATGCGATCGTTTTTTTCTCTTATTTTCCATAATAGACATTTTCTTATCATAAAAAAAGAGATAACCTGTATCAATGTGAACGTACTTGCTAAAATAAAATAGTAAATTTGAAGGAGAACGATTACGCCGGTACTGCTTGTTTCAGGAATCGAAACAAATGTTATCCGCAATATTCCTACACCGAAGAAAGCCAAATATTCCGCTGCAATCATCGAAAACATCGATGCAACCAACTGAAGCCAAATGAATGGTTTTAAGAATGATGGTCTATCCTGAAAGAAAAAATAACAAAAAAGAAGGATAAATTTTAAAACACGTGACCCTGCCGGAAAGAAGGGATCTTGGGTGAAAAAAAAAATTCGATGTCAAATTTTTCACGTTTTTGGTTCAAATGCCACCAAATCTGGGCCAAACACATGAAAATAAAGACATGGATTTTTTTTTACTCAAGGTTCCCTTTTTCCGAAAGGGTCACAATTGTGCTGGTACAACCGCAAATTAAATTCGATTCTGAGAAAAAAGTTTACCTGGAAAAAACCTTTGACACCGGTGATAGAAATAGTTAAAATAATGACTTGGATTAACACAATCATGATGATCCAAAACGACTTATCAATTTCGTGGTTAAACGCCATCGCCACAACAACGAGGAGTTTTAATGAGCTGTATACCTAACGAAAATTGATATCTAATATTCGATTGAATAGTGCAAAGTAGGTAAATGGTAAAAAATTTTAAAATAATACTGAAAAGGGAATAGTGATGTTGAAATTGATATACTCACTGCAGTGATAATTAAAAGTATGAGGGTTCCCATGCTCAAGGAACATCCGCAACAACAAGATTTCACAGACAACATTTTTAAAATCGTTAAATATCTTTTCGATGTGATTTATTAAAACTTATTATTTCCGGAATTCGGATCCGATTTCGAAATCGAGAATAATTCACAATGAACTAACGTATTTTTACATTATAGGTAAAAATTGCCAATTTTTATTCAGAAACGATGGCAAGAAGTGAAGTAAAGTGTGGATTGGTTATTTGGAAAATTACGCTTTACTCAAGCTTATCTCATTCAGATTATATGCAGTATGAGTTGTTTTAAATGGAATAAAAAACTTTAAAAAGATAAAGCACGTAACAAAATTGAATCATAGTTGAGACGAAAATATGTTTATTTCGTATCGATCTGCGCTATACTTGGAAAAAAATCAATAAATTTTGATTTCAAATTAGACTATAAAAAAATATGAGATTCCTAAGAAAAATAAAATCGTGAAAGTGCGTCGTCATCAGTCATAAATCACCATGAATTTTTAATATCTTAAATTAGGTTTCTTAAAATGGAGCTGTTCGATTTTTTCAAAAAAATTTCTGGCTTCAGGTGAGCCTACTGCATTTAATAAAAAACCACAATCAAAAAAATATTAAGAAAATAGACTTGAAAATTTTTTTGATAAAAAATATTGAAAACGAAGCGACGATGCGAGGAATTTTGAAGCTCTCGCATCCGCTCCTGGAATTATTTTAATTTCAAAAATCTAAATTTCGATTTTGAAATCAAATTGAAAATTTCAATTACTACCAATAATTATCAGAAATTAAAAAGTTGCTTATTTAATGAAACAAATATAAGAAATTTTACTTTTTGGCACCAATATTAGTATTAGGTGTAACACGTCATGAATCAATCGAACATGATTGAAATTTTGTTGGTTCCACTCAATATTGCAACAATTTTCAAATTTTTTTTCAATTTTTTTTACTCTTCATCTTGTGATACTTATTTTTACTGTTCAATTAAAGTTGAACAAAGTTACATCTTTTTTCAATTTTTTCTGAAAGCAAAATTTTTACAGTTATTTCAGTTTTGTAAAATTTTAAGATAGAAATTTTGAAATTGACACCAAAATTACATTTAAATAATTTTTATAAACCAAAAAATTTTCATTTTTATCCACACAGATGAGGTAAATTTTATAATTAATATCAGAAGAATAGGGGGGAAAAAATTCAAAATTGGTACAAATACTGACGGGAACCAACAAAATTTTAAATTTCAATCATTAAATCATGTTTCATTGATTCATGCCGTGAATACTACTAATATTGGTGCCAAAAAGTGAAATTTTCATAGTACATATTGTTTTATTTTTTATTAAATAATCGACTTTTTAATTTCTGATAATTGAATCGTCGCAGCACAGTTCGGTATTATATAAGTAGATAAATACGTGAAAAATACTTCAAAAATCCGTAGAAATCAGACGAATACCTTCGGGAACAGCCGAGAGGTCTCGATCCCGTTTTGTCGACTCGGAGTTTAGTAATTATAGTGGTCACTATTCTACAGTGACAAAACCAAAAAATGCTTCTTTTCGCACCCTCCCCCGGAAATCCTTCTGGTATTCGAAGTCTTGGTACTTACTCATTTTTTACCCTCCAAAAAAAATTCCCTGCGCCACTGTGCGTAATTATTGTTTTTTTTTTCATTACATTTTTATCATTAGGTATTTTGATATTTTTCATCGAGCTACTAAAATTATCAAACATGAGGTGAACTTACATTCTATACAGAGAGCAGAGATATCACACACATACACACACACACACTAAAATCGAATTAAGAGTACCTAATGAAATAATTAGTATCTAATGAATTTTCAGGAATTTTATCGAGTAATTCTAGGAATACCTTACTCCATTAAAAATTTCATAATATGAAGTTAAATTTTTCTCAAATAAACTTTATGGGAATTAATATCATACGATAAACACGAAGATAATTTTGCGGCACCAAATTGATTTTGTAAAATATTGAATACAATATTCCTTTGAACGGCGGTTAATCAAGTTGCTCCGGGCAAACATTTCTGATAAATTTACAATACATAAGTAGAAGTACCTACTTATTAGGTAATTATATTCAAGCAGAAGCAGTGACTTAAGTAAGTGTTGATATAATGTACATTTTATAAACGTGACGCTTAAACTTTTTCATTGACAGAAGTATAATACTTTACAAAAAAAAAAAAATGGTTTTATTTTATGTACGAAAAACGTGATTTTAATACAAGTATTAGCCTAATTTTTACAGTGTATTGATTTCAAAAACCACAATTTTGAATTTTGATCTATTTTTGCCTGAGTTATGTGCATTTTTTTATTTTAAAAAATTGACTTATTATGGTCATTTTCCAAAAAAAAAATTTTAAGGAAATGAACAAAATCAAAAAATGAACACATTTAAATTAATCTCACAAATCTAATATACATATATTCGATTTTCTGCTCAATCAATTTTACCCCAAGTTATGAGCGATTCTCTAGTTTCAAAAAGTAACGCATGATTGTTTTCCGAAAAAATTATTTTTGAGGGTAATAGTCAAAATCAAAAAGTGAACTATTATTTAGATTCATCTCGGCGGGAAGAATCTAATGATAAAGGCCTTGGATTTGCACTTTGATCGATTTTTACCCAAGTGATATGATGAACGATTCTCTATTTTAAAGTTTTCCAAAATAATCATTTTCGAAGGAAAGGAAAGGAACAAAATGGGGGAAAAAATCGCATGTTTAGATTCGTCTGAACGAGACGAATCTAATAGTACATTCGATTTTGTATTTTGATCGATTTTTGTCCGAGGTATGGGTGATTTTTAGCGAAGGAACTTCACGCTCTAGCAGGAAGTTCATTAATCATCATGTTTCAGAAATGAATAAATACCATGTGGAGAAAGTTATTTGCTGCGCTGATTTTTCTTGCATATTTTACTATTCAACCACCCAATATGGCTACTGCTGATGGTCCGGTTATTCCTAACCTTAATGATGTGACATTTGGTAAGTATCTATTGGATAGATATCAACATCGATCTGACATGAAGGTTGTCTGATTTCTGAGCTTTTGAAACAGTTCAAAATTTTTAGGGATTTTTCAATTTCCACTAAAAAGGATAAAAGGAAGTATCTACCCAAACAGGTGGAAAATTTTTTGTGGAATTTAAGCGAAATGTATATAAATTACATGATCAAAAATAGATTTTCAAATAATTGAGTAAATGAGCAATGGTGGTCTAAAATATGGTTAGTACCCTATTTTGAGCCTCTCCGTTCTGGAGCCTCCAGCGAATTTCAGTGCTCGAAAATCTCCAAAAATACGTTATAGTCTGCAACAAAACTTCCGAAATTTTCAAAACCACAATGATTCAGAATGTCTAGAAACAAATTTGAAATGTTCAAAATTTGAATTTTAGTACAAGAAGAGACCTCGATGAGAGATGGCAAATGGCGCAAACCGGAGCTTCCAAAGCCTTTTTGGAGGGCAGCCATGAGCCCTCGAAGTTTTGAGGTTAGGTTGGATATGGTAAATTTCGAGCGTGGATAACTAAGAAACGGTGCTTGGTAGAAGGTTGAAACTTTTTCTAATGGGTAAGACCTTTGATGAGCTTTTTGGCGATTTTTTGAAATCAGTGTTGCCACTTTTTTAATGCCAAAATTAGCAAGAAAAGTTGAAAAGTGGTATTTTTGCATGAAGGACACCTTCAAAAATTCTGAAAAAAATATACATGATGCAACTTCAATCTAATGATGAAAATACAGTAAAAATAATGTAATTTTACCAATTTAGAAAATTTTCAGTGCTTGGGATACAAAATAAAATGTTTTCTTAAACACTTTGAAATTTTTTTTAAACGAGTTTTAAAAATAACGCCATCTCAGTTTTTTCATATGTTATTCAGCACAAAAAGTTGCATCATATATATTTTTTTCAGAATTTTTGAAGGCGTCCTTCATGCAAAAATACCAATTTTTAACTTTTCCTGCTAATTTTTGGCATTAAAAAAAGTGGCAACACTGATTTCAAAAAAATCGCCAAAAAGTTCATCAAAAGCCTTACACATCAGAAAAAGTTTCAACTTTCTAACAAGCATCGTTTCTGAGTTATCCACGCTCGAAATTTACCAAATTCAACGTAAGCTCACAAGTCACAACTTTGAGGGCTCATGGCTGCCCTCCAAAAAGGTTTTGGAAGCTCCGGTTTGCGCCATTCGTCGAGGTCTACACACATGCAAAAAATCAAAAAATTCGACGACTCCACTTTCCATTTCGTGGTTGAACTGGCATGCAAATTGCAATGACTCTTCTTGAGAAGTTGAGATTGGTTCTTTGAAATACCGGTCTCGAATATGTTCAATTGGAATTTTAAAAATTCCCTACCAGTCACCACATATGACCAGTATTTTTTCCCCCCCAATAGATTACGGCTATGAACTTGACGCTGAATTAAAACTGATCACTGATGAGGAGAAGAAAAACAACATGAAAAGGGCATATCGAAAGCTATTCCTCAAAGGGCACGCCGATGGCCACAGAAGTGCAGAAAGTAAAAGTGTGAGTGGAATTCAAATCACTAATATTCTCGTTCCTTTCCGAACATTTGAAATAAATAACTTGTTTTTAACGTATAATGTTATAGATTTTGAGCGACTTCGATTGCGCTTTAATTTCTTTTAAAGCTTTGTTGGAAAATGGTTATAAAAGCGGTCAGATTTTATGTACCCATAAATTTAAGTTACAACATCAAAAATTGGAAATTCCTTCGGATATTTTAATTATAGTTAAAAATAATGAAGGTTGGATACACCGTCATAAAGAACAGGAAGAAGCCCTGAAATTCAAACGCAAATCTACGAAAACGGAGGAAATAACAACCAAAGAAATACCACAGCCGCTCCATGAGGAAATCCAGTATTCCCCGGTTGGCAAACGTCAGATAATTCAGATTGTCATTGTCGGATCTGACAGTCAGAAAGTAGTTCGGCAACACACCACCAACCTGTTTAAAAAACTTTAGCGGTACTGCAGCATATGCGCACGCAATTCTACCCTGTTTTACTAACATGACGTTCCGAATAGGGGATGAAAAGTGAGGAATTGTTGTTTCAGACATATTCGTGGTAGTTCGGGTAGTTTGGGTCTTAAACATTTTACCACTACAAACCAGGGATGTCTAGCTAGCCAATAGCCAATAGCCGTTAACCGTTAGCAAATCCAAATTTTGATGTTTTAGCTTTAGCCGTTTTTTAGCTTTTCAAATCAGTTAGCCATTAGCCATTAGCTTTAGCCAATAAAATTCGGCTAAATCATTGGCTAAATTTCCCATTTTTAATACCCAACATCCCAACAAAATAAGAAAAAAACCAGAACATTAAAAGAATAAAAATTCAATGAATTATATTAATTATTTAAATTAGGAAAATTTAAATTCTTTGAAGCTGAAATTTGAAAAAAAAAGTCGAAATTTTTAATATTGGTAATAAAAATGAAAATCTGATATCAATCAAAGTTTAAATTCGAATTTATTTCAAGCTCATCTTTTTTCAACTCTTGAAGTTTTTCAGTTTCTTCAATTCTAAATTTATTTTCGAAGCTACATACCTACTTCACCTACTTACTTACATTAAATTTGAAGCTTTTTCCGACCAGTAAAATTATTCATTGAATGTAATTAACAGAAATTTTGAAAAGCAAGTATAATGGAAATTAAAAACAACAAAATTTTTAAATTTTTACTCCCTCTTTTAAAATTTAATCCTTATGACTTGCGAAATCCCAAAAATAATGTCATTTAAAAGAATCTATAGACCGAGACCTTTATTTTGATATGTCACTCGACTTTTAAAACTTTTAGCTGTTAGCTAGCCATTAGCTAGCCAATGAAACCCACTTAGCCAATAGCTGTTAGCTTTAGCCGAACCATCCAAAAAAATTAGCTTTAGCCATTAGCTTTAGCCAATCCGATTGGCTAGACATCCCTGCTACAAACAGATTGTTGCTAGGGTAGATGGGAGGGAGGTTGTGGGTAGTGTACTATGAAAATGATACCTTTTTTTTCAAGACTCACGTCAGAGTAGAAATTTTTCCATTAACAATCATTATTTTCTGCAAATTATTTGAAATGAGGTACAATCTTGTTAAATAAAAATGGAGCCTTGAAGTAGGCATTTTTATATTCTTAAATTTTCATCACACTTTTTCAGAAAGTCGATATCAAAGCATTATTTTAAAATTTTTCTTCAAAAATAATGAAAATTGAAGAAACGTACCTAACTATCTACATAACTTATATTTTGCAAAACAGTACAGTGAGGTAACCTTAATTTTGTGCCAAAATGACTTCAGTTTACCTCATTTTTTTGGAAAACAATTTTACCTATTTGTGAAAATTATAGAACTCTTGAAATTTTTTTGATCCGAAGATATTAAAATTCAATTTCCTTGGAATTAGTCCAACCAAAATTGATTTTTTTATAAATTTTTTCTAAGTATATCTTTTAAAATTTTCTTCAACTTGAAAGTTTTAAGAAATACAAAGTTGGAAAAAATTTTAAGAAAACAAAAATACATCAATAATTTCAAGAATATTTAAGCAAAAAAAAAATACTGTGCGAAAAAGTTCAGATATCAAAACATTTTACGACTTTGATTTCTTTGAAGTTTTTCCAACTTCATTCAAAATTTTCTTCAATTTTTTCTAAATATAATTCTTTTTACTTGAAAAATTATGAAAAGTTTTTCCTTAAATTTTAGAAAGAAATTTTTTCCAACTCAATGAAATTAAAAACCATTTTAGAAATCAAAGTTGAAAAAATTTCAATCCAAAAAATACTGCTAGAAAAATGGCAAAATATAATGCAATTTTAAAAATAAAATTATTTTGAAAACAAAATATGAATTAATTCCCCTAAAATATCTCAATTTGAAAACTTTTTCCAATCTTTTCAAAATTTTCTTCAATTTTTTCAAATCTTTAATTTTTTTACTTAACAATTTATTAAAACTTTTCCCTTGAGTTTTTCAATTTTGACTGTTTTTAATAAATAACTGAAAAATCGAAGTTGGGAAAATTTAAATAAAAAAAATGTTAGAAAAATGTAAAAATGTAGGTAATGTAATTTTGAAAAAATAGTAATTAATTTCCCTATGACTCATACGCACTCGGTGGCGTAATAGTTAGGTAGGCATAGGTTAGGGAAATGATTAGTGTAGGGACCCGAGTTCGAATCCCACATAGGGTGAAAAATTTGTGAGAAGGGATTAAATTTGAAATGGTAGGAAACTGAACGGACATCTATCCTGACATGAATAATCATTAAAAACAACAGGGATGGCGATACCGATCCGATATTTTCGAGTATCGATATTTTTGGGTGGATCGATACCGATATTGGATCGAAATTTTTACATCGATATTTCAATGGGATCGATATTTTTTGGTCAGTATCGAAACCCGATATATTTGTTCTCATGATCCCTGAAATCGGCAGAATTATGAATTTTTAAAAACAAAAACATATTATTAATTCTACAACTTCGTGTTCTCGTCTCAAAAATACAGTTTTTCTTAGTTTTTAATAAAGTAATCAATTTTCCTATGTAAATTTTGGTGTTGATTTTGTTGAATTTGCTCTAATATGATGGAAATAAAAAAATTAATATCGAATATCGATATTTGCGGTATTGATATTTTTGCCACCGATATTCCATGGATCGATATTTTTCATCCGATCCATATCCATACCAAATATCGATACTCAAGTAAAATATCGCCATCCCTGAAAAACAACATGTCAGCAATCAATTTCATTTTTAAAAAATTATTTAAAATTAAATCCTCTAGTCAGATTTTTAAATCAGTCAGAATTACAAGATATGACTATGTAATCTGAATGCGGATATGACATAAATGACTATGAAGGTAGTCAGAATTAAAAATAACTGAGTGGAGATCTGACGAACTACTCCGCCATATTGGAAACTAAAACCGGACTCCGTGATTGGTTAATTTCTGTAGTCAGAAAAACGGAGTAGTCAGATATATACTACATGACTACTTCATCTGAATACGGATCTGACTACAAAGGTAGTCAGATGGAAAAATATCTGAGTGAGGATCTGACGAGATTCTAAAATACATATCCGCCATATTGGTTAAAGAAAGTTCAAATCCAGCTCTCTCATTGGTTGATTGTTTCCTACTCTGTAAATCTGACTGTCAAAACGGAACTAATGTGATTACATATCTGATAAGGCATTCTGACCATCAGATTTACTGTACTTTTGCCAATCGGGTAACTTTAAAATTTCAGGAGACAACGATCTTTGTTTGTAATTATCTACTTCAAGTGGTGTAGTCATATCTTTTACCATTAAACAAGCGCAATTTTTGGAGTTGATGTATGGGACAACCACTGTATTTTTAAACTCATTTTGAATGTAAATGTGTGCTATTGGGTCAATATCTAATGGATAACGTTCTCTTAATATATTAGCGTAGATTATTTGCTCATGGGTCATGTGCCAATGGGGAAGAAATCGGAGGAATACTGTGATGAAATCTTCATTCGGATATTTTTCAGCGTAACTTCGCATTTTTTTATACACATCGAGATGCGCACAACATACCATTCTGAAACTAAGTGCCATATATGCAGCGAACCTTTTATGTATATCACGGTCCTCTTCTTTGGCGATTTTATTGTAAATATCAGCATTATCAGTATAAAAATCGTTTAACTGCTGTCGAAGCGCATTGATCCAAGGTGGTGTTAGCAGGCGAACGTCATCTTTTGCCGTTAAAATGGCATACCATGTAATAAATGACCCGATTGGCAAAAGTACAGTAAATCTGACGGTCAGAATGCCTTATCAGATACGTAATCACATTAGTTCCGTTTTGACAGTCAGATTTACAGAGTAGGAAACAATCAACCAATGAGAGAGCTGGATTTGAACTTTCTTTAACCAATATGGCGGATATGTATTTTAGAATCTCGTCAGATCCTCACTCAGATATTTTTCCATCTGACTACCTTTGTAGTCAGATCCGTATTCAGATGAAGTAGTCATGTAGTATATATCTGACTACTCCGTTTTTCTGACTACAGAAATTAACCAATCACGGAGTCCGGTTTTAGTTTCCAATATGGCGGAGTAGTTCGTCAGATCTCCACTCAGTTATTTTTAATTCTGACTACCTTCATAGTCATTTATGTCATATCCGCATTCAGATTACATAGTCATATCTTGTAATTCTGACTGATTTAAAAATCTGAGTAGAGGATTTAATTTTAAATAATTTTTTAAAAATGAAATTGATTGCTGACATGTTGTTTTTAATGATTATTCATGTCAGGATAGATGTCCGTTCAGTTTCCTACCATTTCAAATTTAATCCCTTCTCACAAATTTTTCACCCTACGTGGGATTCGAACTCGGGTCCCTACACTAATCATTTCCCTAACCTATGCCTACCTAACTATTACGCCACCGAGTGCGTATGAGTCATAGGGAAATTAATTACTATTTTTTCAAAATTACATTACCTACATTTTTACATTTTTCTAACATTTTTTTTATTTAAATTTTCCCAACTTCGATTTTTCAGTTATTTATTAAAAACAGTCAAAATTGAAAAACTCAAGGGAAAAGTTTTAATAAATTGTTAAAGATTTGAAAAAATTGAAGAAAATTTTGAAAAGATTGGAAAAAGTTTTCAAATTGAGATATTTTAGGGGAATTAATTCATATTTTGTTTTCAAAATAATTTTATTTTTAAAATTGCATTATATTTTGCCATTTTTCTAGCAGTATTTTTTGGATTGAAATTTTTTCAACTTTGATTTCTAAAATGGTTTTTAATTTCATTGAGTTGGAAAAAATTTCTTTCTAAAATTTAAGGAAAAACTTTTCATAATTTTTCAAGTAAAAAGAATTATATTTAGAAAAAATTGAAGAAAATTTTGAATGAAGTTGGAAAAACTTCAAAGAAATCAAAGTCGTAAAATGTTTTGATATCTGAACTTTTTCTCACAGTATTTTTTTTTTTTTTGCTTAAATATTCTTGAAATTATTGATGTATTTTTGTTTTCTTAAATTTTTTCCAACTTTGTATTTCTTAAAACTTTCAAGTTGAAGAAAATTTTAAAAGATATATAGACCAGGAGCCACCCGAGGAATTCCTGCACCCCCCCGCCGATCCTCTGGGACATTTTTTTTCTTAAAGGGGGTGTCCTAAGGAACATTTCTAGCGGTTGTCCTCAAAAAAAAAACTGGCCCTAGCACCAAAATGGCGGCCATTTTGATTGACCAACCCCCTCAAAATCAACATTTTCTCTCCTAACTCAAAAACGGTACGATATACGGCAAAATACATAAAATAAAAAATGTTCTACATAAAATTTGGAACATTTTGCTTTTTTAGTGAACGCGTGAAGTGGTCGCGTTCGCGAGATACGCGCGCGTGAAGTTGCGCGTAGTGCTCAAAAATAGAAGTAATGCATACATAACTTTCAGTCCGAGAGCCCATTTCTAAAAATGGGTTGAAACAATTAAAAGCTGATATCCCCCCTATTTCAAAATCCATCGATCTGCTGATCCACAGCTGCAGCTTTTAAGCACAGCGAAAGCTCAAAAGTTCACAATTTTCATGAACTTTCGGCCGAAAATATTGATGGTCGAGATTGGTGTCAAATTACAGGATTTTTTACGCTGAATCCGAATATGTAGGTCTACCGGCCCATAAGTGCTGCCTGCCTCCCCTCCCCCCCCCCAGAACGGGTAAAATGGGGAAAAATTTGATAAATTCGCATATTTATGGTAAAACTTTTTACTTACTTATTCTTTAAAGTCGCAAAATGGAGATAAAAACGAGTTATAAATGGTTCTGAGCATCACTCAGGAATAAGGGTGAATTTTTAACTTGAAAATTTTACAAAAATTTCATATTCAGGGGGTGGGGCTCAGGGGTGTATTAACAAACTCAAACTTATGGAAATGTGATACATCAAAATATATGTTTTTTGGGTTGCAAAACTCGAATATGACTATTGACTATATTTTTTTCATTGGTGTGAGGGGGTGGTACCTGTTTTCATGAATTACTGATAGAATCACAAATTTTCTTCGTAGAAACTGAAATTACGCGAATTATCTGCATATTTTTATGCAAATGGACATATTATGAGTGCACCTATCTATTGCATAAATAAACATATTATGTGATTCGCAAGATCTCGATTTCATCAAAGAAAATTGTTGATTGTACCTATCAGTAATTCATGAAAACAAGTACCACCCTCTCACCACAATGAAAAAAATGTTGTCACATTCGAGTTCTACAGATTCACCCTTATTCATGAGTGATGCTCAGAACCATTTATAACTCGATTTTAACCCTATTTTGCGAGTTTTATGAATAGAAGGTTTTACCAAAGTTATGTGAATTTTTCAAAATTTTCCCCTTTTATCTAGTCTGCCGTGGATTAGGCAACACTATGGGCCGGCAGACTTACATATTCGGATTCAGCGTAAAAAATTTTGCAATTTGACACCATCTCGACCATCACTTTCGGCCGAAAATTTATGAAAAGTGTGAAATTTTGATCTTTCGCTTTATTTTAAAGCAGTGGGGTAGTCAGAATCGAAAATTGGGAGATGCACAAAAAGGACCGTGTGTTGAACAATTTTCTTAGGGGTTTTCCGAAGTATTGGTGGGGGAGGGTAACTTTTTGAAGTGGCTAAAATGCACATATCCAATGGCGTTGGAAATTGTTTTGAAAGTGTACGTACAAGTAGGTATAAAAGACTTGAATTTCCAGAAAGATTTCAAAGAGGAGGAGTAAAAAGTATCCATTTTTTTTTGCCTGAGATGGATCATAAAAGTGTAAATTTATTCATGCCCGAGCGAGGTCAACAATTTCTTCCGGGGGGCGGCAGGCTCCCTCGGCCCTCCTCCCTTGACGACGCCACTACTTAAAAGCAGCAGCTGTGGATCGACAGACCGATGGATTTCGTAATGGTGGGAAGGAGGGTCATACACTAACTTTAGGGACAGGTCCCAGCTTTCAATCATTTCGGATATTTTGATTTATCACATTTCCATAAGTTTGAGTTTGTTAATACACCCCTGAGCCCCACCCCCTGAATATGAAATTTTTGTAAAATTTTCAAGTTAAAAATTCACCCTTATTCCTGAGTGATGCTCAGAACCATTTATAACTCGTTTTTATCTCCATTTTGCGACTTTAAAGAATAAGTAAAAAGTTTTACCATAAATATGCGAATTTATCAAATTTTTCCCCATTTTACCCGTTCTGGGGGGGAGGGGAGGCAGGCAGCACTTATGGGCCGGTAGACCTACATATTCGGATTCAGCGTAAAAAATCCTGTAATTTGACACCAATCTCGACCATCAATATTTTCGGCCGAAAGTTCATGAAAATTGTGAACTTTTGAGCTTTCGCTGTGCTTAAAAGCTGCAGCTGTGGATCAGCAGATCGATGGATTTTGAAATAGGGGGGATATCAGCTTTTAATTGTTTCAACCCATTTTTAGAAATGGGCTCTCGGACTGAAAGTTATGTATGCATTACTTCTATTTTTGAGCACTACGCGCAACTTCACGCGCGCGTATCTCGCGAACGCGACCACTTCACGCGTTCACTAAAAAAGCAAAATGTTCCAAATTTTATGTAGAACATTTTTTATTTTATGTATTTTGCCGTATATCGTACCGTTTTTGAGTTAGGAGAGAAAATGTTGATTTTGAGGGGGTTGGTCAATCAAAATGGCCGCCATTTTGGTGCTAGGGCCAGTTTTTTTTTTGAGGACAACCGCTAGAAATGTTCCTTAGGACACCCCCTTTAAGAAAAAAAATGTCCCAGAGGATCGGCGGGGGGGTGCAGGAATTCCTCGGGTGGCTCCTGGTCTAATATGTTGGAAAAACAATATTTAGTTTTTGAATTCGCGGCGACTTTTGATTGTAAAAATATGACACGAAGTCGTTTGATTCACTTTTAGGTGTTGATTGGGTTTAAAAAGGCGAAATTGTTGGAAAAGGCTCATACTTGAGCATAATAAAACGCAATTGTAAAATAATGAGTTTAATAACTCTAAAATTTAAAGTAATGGTCCGGTGACCAATATCAATGAAGTTCCGAAACGTAATGAAAAAAACAAGAGAGTATCTTGAGATTTTGCGAATGTAAACAAAATTTTCGGCCGTAGCCAGCTATATCTACCTAAGTCGCGATATAATCTTAAATGAATAAACGTAGCCGAGTATAAGTCAAATTAGGGAAGGTGCGAGAATTTGCAAAGTTCACAACACCGCCCCTCGGACGAAAATTTACGCGAAATAAAAATAAAAAAAATATTTACAAGTTGAGGATCGACTTAATAAGTTTTCTTCAATGTGGCCGTTGGCATTACCTCCAACTTGTCTAAGTTTCGTCAGCCGTTTGAGGCTACTATCGCCAAGCCTTTCGCCGTTAGCGTTACCGTTGTTTACGTTTGCGTTGATGCACGAAGCTGGATTCGACATCGTCGTTGATGCACGAAGCTGGATTGATGTCATGTCGTCGTAGTTTTCGTTACAGTTGTTTGCGCTACTTTCTACGTTTGCCTCGCCATAACTGTTAATTACGTCGTTGTTTGCGATTTTGTTATCGCCGTCGTTGACTACGTCATCATCCTCATTGTTTCTTGCGATTTCGTTATCGCCGTCGTTGACTGGGGTCTTCCCATCGTTTGCCATGCCATCGTTTTTGTTGCTGTTTGCTTCGTCGTTTTCGTCGCCGTTTGCATCGTACTTTTCATCACCGTTTGCGTCGTCGTTTTCATCGCTGTTTGAGTCGTCGTCATTCGCGTTGCCATTTGCGTCACTGTTTGTGTCATCGTCGTTTGCATCACCGTATGTGTTGCAGTTTGCATTGCTGTTTTTGTCGTCGAATGCGTCACCGTCATTTGTGTTGCAGTATGCATCGCCTTTGTGTCGCCGTATGCGTCACCGTATGCGTTGCCATTGCCGTATGCGTTGTTTGCATCGCCGTCGTCGTTCGGGTAGCCGTATGCCTCGCTGTTGTCTTTTGCGTAGCCGTATGCCTCACCGTTGTCTTTTGCGTAGCCGTATGCCTCGCCATCGTTGTTTACGTTGCCGCTAGCACTAACCTGGGTAGCATCGTTTTCGTCGTTGGTGCACAAAGCTGTCGTTTCAAGTTTAACCCTAAATGTAGCACTGTCCGGTATGGCGGACATAACTTTTAAAAATTTCTGGAAAGTTTTTGGAGGTAGCTGGAAAAAAATTTTTTATTCTGCTATTTAAAATGATGCTTTGTGAATATCCTATCCAAATTTCAAAACAATAAATCAATTTTTGGCGATTTCGCACACTTTAAAAAATTAGCTTTTTTACAAATTTCATCAAGTACCAGAAATACGTTTTTGTTAATTTTTTTTTAAATAGGAAAAGTTTGTTTGGCAAAATGTTTTGAATGGATTCAGTAGATGAAAAGGATGTCTATCAGATAAAAATTTCATATTTTGCAAAAGTTGCCTCACGAACTCCTGAGAGCTGCTGTCCGCCATAGCGGACATTGCGAAGGTGTCCACAATATTCCATCCAACATGTATGTCCGCTATAGCGAACGTTGCGAACGATGACGTGTATTTCATCACCAAATGTTTTTACGACTTCCGCGAAAAACGATAAAGAATATAGATGAAAGAAAGATTTTTAACTGATATTTAGTGTCTTAAATGAAACATGAGTGGATTTATAGCTTACTTTCGTGTGTTATGAAAAGCAGAGTTCAAAAATTTTCAGCAATTTGATAAATTACACATGTGTAAGTCCGATACAATCAACCTTGCAAACTAATAGTCAAACAAAAATGGAGTTCAGGGGTTTTCGTGGGCTCCGAACTCGAGTTTTATCATAATTTGGTCCCTGCACCCAAATTGGGCACCAAAAAAGGGGGTTCAAAATTCGAATTTTTCAACGCTGACAAGGAAGGTATCCAAACTCAAATTGAAATTTCGAGCCCAAACAAAAATTAATCGAAAGTACACTATGAGAGGACAGCGTAACCAAAATTTAAGGGGCTGAAGTGCATTTTTCAAATTTTGGCGAATTTTTGAAATTTCAAAATTATGTTACCTATAGCTTGCAAAACATCAAAATTTGATCTCATCAACAAAAAAACCCTGAAATTTGGTGTATACCCTATTTTTGACCCCCCCCCCCTGATTGGAAGTGGTTTCAAGGCGTTTCAGAGCCACCAGAAAATTTTGGAATTTTCCAGCTCTGGAGGAAAGTCCATAAAAATAGCCCATATTCATTTCAGCACCTATTATCGCGGATTATGCATATTGGTAATCTATTTAATCGATTAGAGCCCAATTTTCCAAAATTTGTCACTTTGAGATTAAATTCACATTTTTGAGCAGAAAATTCATTTTCAAAATTGAATTTTTCTGAAAATCCCAGCTCCCTTTAGAAATGTTTTAGAGAAAATTGTAATTATGAAAATTGCTCTTTTTTATGCTCTACAATTTTTGTTTCAACTTTTTTTTGCAGATGCACATTTTCAAAAGTTAAAGCCAAAAACTCAAAACTTAAATCCCCTCGTCCTCCAAAAACGGGGACCAAATACCTGACAAATCGGAAAATTTTGGGCATGTAAATACCTATTACCTACCCTACTAGACAAATACACAAAATTTCCGCTTTGTGATAATATTTTTGGGATTAGGGACTTTTTAGCTAAAATATCTATGCTAGAATGTAAAGACTTGAAGGAATAAATTCGTGGTTCTGGATGTTGTACAATAACTGATGTCAAAAATCCCATTAAATTATTACTTATGTCGTAAACTAGGTAATAAAATCAAGTTGACACCACCAACAGTTGCCGCGACAACCTTCGCGATGTCCGTTATACCGGACAAAACTCATTATCACAAAGTATTGGTGCAGTTCGCAATGTCCGCTCTGGCGGACATCTCATAATTCCGCCCCTATGGCTTCAAAAATTTTGGAAAAAATTTTTTCGTCATATTTAGGCCCTATGTACACCAAATATATCAAAAAAAATTATCTGACACAGTTTCCGCGACTTGGCGACATTTAGGGTTAACAAACGTGAATTTGTCAGAAGAACCAGGAGAGTCGTCGTCGTGAACCAAATCGTCGCTGGAGTTTTCTGAAGAACTAGGAGCATCGTCGTCATCGTGAACTGAGTCGTCACTACTGTCGTTCATGTTGCTGCAAGAATCGTTGATATTCTCGCCGTCGTCGTTAGCATCACCGTCGTCGTGAACCGGATCGCTACTACCGTCGTCGTGAACCGGATTGCTGCTACCGTCGTTCTCGTCGTTTCTGGCTGCCTTGTCGCTTTTTGCAGTTGTGTCGTCGTTTACAGCTACCTCGTCGTCGTTTTCACAGTCAGCATCGTTGCCGCTACCCAAATTATCGTTGTTAGTGTCGCCACGGTTTCTGATAAAACGTGAGAGGCCTCGCGAAATCATACACCTATCGCACTTGTGTATTTACGTAGCCACAATCTCATGATGATTGAGAAAAAAAATCGCGAAATGATTGCGAGAAAATATCACAATGTAAGCAGCAAAAAGATCGCGAATTTATCGGAAGAAATAAAACGCCTAATTACCTTTTAACAACCACAGGCCAGCAGGGAAAAAAATCGCGAATTCATTCACAAATAGATCACGAATTTACTCACCAAAACGACTGGAAAAAAAAGATCGCGAATTCGCATTAAAAAAAATTGCGGAGTAATCGCAAAAAAATCGCGGAAACGGCAGAAAAAAAAGATCGCGAATTTTTTGGCAAAATGATGGCGAAATAACAGCCAAAGCCAAACGATCGCGAATTCTCACTTTAAAAAGGTCGCGAAATGTAACCACGAACTCTGTCTACTATGTTGGAAAAACAATATTTAGTTTTTGAATTCGCGGCGACTTTTGATTGTAAAAATATGACACGAAGTCGTTTGATTCACTTTTAGGTGTTGATTGGGTTTAAAAAGGCGAAATCGTTGGAAAAGGCTCATACTTGAGCATAATAAAACGCAATTGTAAAATAATGAGTTTAATAACTCTAAAATTTAAAGTAATGGTCCGGTGACCAATATCAACGAAGTTCCGAAACGTAATGAAAAAAACAAGAGAGTATCTTGAGATTTTGTGAATGTAAACAAAATTTTCGGCCGTAGCCAGCTATATCTACCTAAGTCGCGATATAATCTTAAATGAATAAACGTAGCCGAGTATAAGTCAAATTAGGGAAGGTGTGAGAATTTGCAAAGTTCACAACAATATACTTAGAAAAAATTTATAAAAAAATCAATTTTGGTTGGACTAATTCCAAGGAAATTGAATTTTAATATCTTCGGATCAAAAAATTTCAAGAGTTCTATAATTTTCACAAATAGGTAAAATTGTTTTCCAAAAAAATGAGGTAAACTGAAGTCATTTTGGCACAAAATTAAGGTTACCTCACTGTACTGGGTTGCGTTCAGGTTGGGTTGTGTATACACAAAAATGACGTCATTTTTAGGTGTATACAAAAATTAACCAATCAGATTGTTTTGGTTCCTGACAGATTAGATCCGAAAAAATAGTGATAAAAACATGAGAAGAAAATAAAACTAAAATCATTCAATGTAAATTCAAGGCAAAAGGGTGCTTTGCTAACCATCAGTTTTTCAATTTTTATTTTTGAAAGGAATGAATTCGCACATCCTCTGAATTTTTTGCATGTTTATACACAAAAATGACGTCATTTTTGTGTATACACAACCCATCCTGAAGGCAACCCTGTTTTGCAAAATATAAGTTATGTAGATAGTTAGGTACGTTTCTTCAATTTTCATTATTTTTGAAGAAAAATTTTAAAATAATGCTTTGATATCGACTTTCTGAAAAAGTGTGATGAAAATTTAAGAATATAAAAATGCCTACTTCAAGGCTCCATTTTTATTTAACAAGATTGTACCTCATTTCAAATAATTTGCAGAAAATAATGATTGTTAATGGAAAAATTTCTACTCTGACGTGAATCTTGAAAAAAAAGGTATCATTTTCATAGTACACTACCCACAACCCCCCTCCCATCTACCCTAGCAACAATCTGTTTGTAGTGGTAAAATGTTTAAGACCCAAACTACCTGAACTACCACGAATATGTCCGAAACAACAATTCCTCACTTTTCATCCCCTATTCGGAACGTCATGTTAGTAAAACAGGGTAGAATTGCGTGCGCATATGCTGCAGTACCGCTAAAGTTTTTTAAACAGGTTGGTGGTGTGTTGCCGAACTACTTTCTGACTGTCAGATCCGACAATGACAATCTGAATTATCTGACGTTTGCCAACCGGGTAATGTATGGACCAAAATCGGAAGGTATCGATAATTCTAAATAGGTAATGGAAATCAATCAGTGAATCGATAAAGAAATAAAAATTTTCTGTTTGAATCATTTTTATGATTTTCGAAGAAAGATAAAATATTTCTGCTTTGAGTTTATTAACGCCTATCTAGATTTACTGAAAGATAATTAAATGAATATTCAGAATTTAAAATAGAGGTCTTAAATATCGATAATTTTTTTTCAAACGATTGATCGAATAACAAAAAAATTTTGACGAAGTTCCACCTGAGGTCAAATGATCTCCTTACCCAACCAAAGCCTTTACTCAGAGTTCAAATTTTTACAATTTTCAATTTTTTTTTTTCAATTCTAATTTTATTTTATTGTTTTCAATTCTAATTTTATTTTCAAAATTGTATCCAATGTTAAAATTTTTCAATTATTCCAATTTAAATTTTAAAAAAAGAACGTAAAGTTACATTCGTTGAAAAAATCATCATGAAAAATTTTTTCTAATTAGAAAATTTTTAAAACTGCGGAAGAAAAATTTCGAGTTGGAAAAATATGAAGTCGAAAATAAATTAGAGAAATCCAATTAGAAAAAAATTATACAAACATTTTTAAAATTTTTCAATGCCATTTTCTTAAAATTGTTAATATTTTATTTACCTATCTATATACTTAGAAAAAAATAATAATAACTAGGCCAAGTTTAAGAGAATTTAATTTTAAAAAAGCTTCACAGCTGAAAAAATTTGAACCCGAATACAATTTTGAAAAATTAAAAATAAAAAAATATTTTCGTAGTTGAAGAAATTTGAACTTGGATCGTCGAAATCCCACTTCAGACAAAACTAATTCGGAATTAGGCACATAGGTTTCGAACGAATGATTTTGCTATCAAGTCACATATGCAGCAACTGCTCTACTTTGACATCTTTAAAGTAAAATACTTGAAAAAGGGGGTGGATTTAGACAAATTTTAGATCACTGATTTAAAATCTAATGTAAATTTTCAGTATTTTATAATTTTTTAAAAATTATTTTTTTTTCCAATTTTGAAATTATTGAAATCATTTACCTTCATTTTCAGACTTCAAAAACGTCATTTTTTCCAAATTCCGACAAAACGTCGACAGGCAACAGGAAATTGAAAAAAAAATTTAAAACGAAAAGAACCATAATTTTCCTCATCTGCCATCTATTTACCAGGTTTGTAAAAATTTGGGCTCCAAAATTTCGTAGAATTTTAGCCACAAACCTTCAAACTCAGATCCGTCTCTTTGAAACGAGAAAGCACTATTTGAGACCTCTCAATGGCTCCATCTCTCATCACTACATTTCACATCGTAATCAAATAATAAAATATAAACCACACAGTCATTTTCGCGTAATAAATTTATTAATTAACAAAAATTATACGCCTAACAAGAATAGTCTAATTGGTACTTATTTCTATAGCACTTAAAAATTCATCTTGACTACAATTGACTTCGTTGGTAGAATAAAACGGTTTCAACTAAATAAATAAAAATACACGGCTATCAGTAAAAGGTATTACTTCGTAAAAAATATTCTCAATTGCAGGAATGTTCGAACCGATGATCTCGAATGTACGAGTACGAGTATATAGGTATAAATTATTACACGATGATCATGCCTACGTATCAATTTCTAAATACTAGCTCCGAAAAAAAACCCACCGTTCTCGGAGGATCGACGATCAACATCATGACTACGTTTTTGATTAGAACAGGGTAAAATGGGATGGACTACGTGACCAGAGTAATTTCAAGCCTGTGTGATAATGGTATAATCTCAGCTCAGCATTCGGTACGCCATCACATCGTCTTAAAATTAATTGGTCCCGTATTAAACGAAGGCACTTCGCACGTTAAATTTATCCTTACTTTTTAATAAGGCACCGTTGTACACCGAAAATCCTTGCGAGTTCTCCAAGGTATGGTTTGATTTTCAACCAATTTTTTTTTTCGAATCGACTCGTCAATAAATAAACGCGTTACGAAGAGAGAACTTTATACAAAAAAAAAAAAACAATAGTGATTGAAGGGGGAAAAAATCTAATTTAAAACTAAAAACACACGAAAAAAAAGGGTAAAACACTCGTAAAATAAAATCTCGCCCAAAAAAACGTTTTTTTGATAACGTTTCTTAAAATAAATCGGGTTTTCAAAAAAAAAAAAAAAGCGACACAACAAGACAAAAGAAGAAAAAAAAGGCAGAAAAACTAGAATAAAAAAAATACTGCTAAAAAATTCGTTGCCGAGAAAAAAATTACAGCAGTATTGGCGAAAATTTGGATTGCAATTTTTTTTTTGCATCCATTAAATGGATGTTTTATAATACACAATTTTTTCATCGATATTTCAACTATACATTCTACAAATTAAAAAGGGGTAAGGGAGGAGGGTATGTATAAATTTACACGTAACAATAATAAAAATAAATACATAAATATAAATAATCCTTTTAGTTACATATTTACATACATAAATAAGAATTTTTTATATTTTTCGTTTTTTTTTTTCACCCGAACAAAGAGGAAAATCTTTGAGCAACACGATTCGCGACGTACAAAGCTACATATAGTACATTCGATTGAGGAAAAAATAAGGGGAAAGAGGGACAGAATTAAAAAAAATTGCACGCTCGTTCACTCATTCACATTCGCACATCTATACAAATATATAAAGAGAAACAGACTGGCTAAAAAAAATTCTCATATGGACTAATTATTTGCGCTAGCGGAGACGGTTCTTTGTACGAGATCTGGCCTTGAAATACCGTCTCCGTTTACGTAATAGTCGCTTTGTTTACTATAACTGTTCTTCTTAATTTCTCCATTACTTTGGGATACTCCGTTGCACGAATCTTTGGCTAAGGCAGCGGCTTCGGCCTGGAAGAGTAATAAAAAATTAGAGTTGATTTTTTGGAGGTACTCTCTAAATTTGAATCAGTCAAAATTGACTGAATTGAATCGACAAAATTGAGTTACTGTTGGAATCAGTGAAAAAATTTACTGATTTAATCAGTGAACAATTTTACTAATTCGATCAGTGAAAAAAAAAAATACTGATTCGATTAGAGAGAAAATTCTAGAGTTGAATCAGTGAAAAAAATTACTGATTGAAACAGTAAAATTTACGAGTTGAATCAGTGAAAAAATTTAATGATTCGATCAGTGAACAATTTTACTGATTAAATCAGTGAGAAAATTTACCAGCTGAATCAGTGAAAAAATTTACTGATTCAATTAGTGAAAAAATTTACTGAATGAATCAGTGAGAAAATTTACCAGCTGAATCAGTGAAAAAATTTACTGATTCGATCAGTGAACAATTTTACTGATTCGATCAGTGAGCAATTTTACTGATTCAATTAGTGAAAAAATGACTGATTCGATCGATGAAAAAATTTACTGATTCGATCAGTGACCAATTTTACTGATTCAATTAGTGAAAAAATGACTGATTCGATCAGTGAAAAAATTTACTGAATGAATCAGTGAGAAAATTTACCAGCTGAATTAGTGAAAAAATTTACTGATTCGATCAGTGAACGATTTTACTGATTAAATCAGTGAGAAAATTTACCAGCTGAATTAGTGAAAAAATTTACTGATTCGATCAGTGAACAATTTTACTGATTCAATTAGTGAAAAAATGACTGATTCGATCGATGAAAAAATTTACTGATTGAATCAGTGAGAAAATTTACTGATTCGATTAGTGTACAATTTTACTGATTCAATTAGTGAAAAAATGACAGATTCGATCAGTGAAAAAAATTACTGATTCCTTTAGTGAAAAAATTACTGATTCGATTAGTGAAAAAATTTACTGATTCGATCAGTGAAAAAATTTACTGATTGAATCAGTAAAAAAAATACTGATTCGATCAGTGAAAAAATTCAGTGATTGAAATTAGTAAATTTTGACTGATTTCAATCAGTCGATTAATTTTTGCTGATTCAATAGTGAAAAATCACTAATTAAATCGTTAATTTTACACTGATTGGCAGTAAAATGTCGCTGATCAACTAGGGAATCAGTGGAATTTAACTGATTATCAGCTACCAGAGTTTTTTTCTATTTTATCAGTCAATTTTTGCATTTTTGACTGATTTAAATTAATAGAGTATGAGAAATTTTTAGAGGTATCAATTTGAGAAGCTGAAACTTACTTTCTGCTTTCTTGGCCTGCTGTATTGTTCATTGTAGAATTCCTTAAATAAGAAGAAGAACATAACGGCGTGCATACCGATCCACCAGACGAAAGCTCGTGGGTAGTTGCAGTCGATGAATAGTAACTGGAAAGCGTGCACCATGATGGCAACGAATTGGATCTGAAAAAGGTAAAAAATGAATGAAATTAGTACCGAAGAAAAAAGGATACGATTCGAATGCCAATTTATTTAAAAAGGGCGAGAAGAAGGAGAAAGGGGGATGTAATTTATTAGAGATAATTTATGCAATATGCGAGTTAATACATAGTCATAGAATTGAAGGGTTTTTTCGGATTTTTTTTTCAGTGGCATTAGAAACGGTATTTACATAGTCATAAATAAAACATGGCTACTCGAGTGTCATTATTCAAGGTACAAATTACGTGAATCAACAAGAAAACGAACAGGTAGACGAAAATATTAAAAAGAGGTCGTATTAGCGACACCCCTCTAGCCCTGGAATCGTTATTATCACCTAAGTGATGATAGAGTGGTAAGAGGGTGGCAAATTTGACAGAAATTAATCATAAATTTCGAAGTAGTTTGGTAAATTGCTGGGAAATTTTCATTTTTTGGTTTTTTATTGTACAGGATGCTATAATTGGAGATATTTTGCCTTCGATTTATCCATAAAGGCAACTTATTATACACAATAGAATGAAAAAAAAAAAAATGTACAAAAGACAAATTTTCAAAAAAATCTCAGCATTTGAGGGCCTTGAAAGTCGAGTCAGGGGTTATCAAATTCAATCAGAAAAAAAACAGACTTTTTCTTGCCTCATTCCCATTTACTCCCCCCCCTCCTCGAATCGTAAAAATTGCAAAAATTGTTAATATTTATATGGATACAAATTTCAATTTTTCAAAAATCAAGATTTTTGTGCCATAAAAAAAAGAGTTCTACAAAACACCAAAATTTAATCCAATCGATTTTATTCTCCATTTAAATTCGAATCAATAAAAACACTTTTTGACTCGAAAAATTTTAGAATCGATTAATCAAATATGCAGCTAGGTCTACTAGATTTTTAATACAAGAAAAAAAAAATCAAAATAGATCGAAGAATCACGTAATATGATATATGAATCGAAAAAATCCATAATTTTAACGTTCATCTCATCAAAATTATTCTCGATTAATCATTGAAAAAAAGAAAAAAATCGAAATATACTTTCAATGAGGGAAAAATCGTACTAAATTGAAAACGGGATGGTCAAATATTCAATTGGCAGGTCAATTCAATAGAAATCATGAATGGATGGCAATAGAGCAAGAGGGTGAAAAGAATCTTAAATTTTGGTGATGCGAAGACAATATATAAATAATTTTGTTGACAAAATGAGAAAAAAAAGAGCGAAAAATTTGTCATTTGATTATTTCAGAGTTTCTATTAGAAGTTGATGGGAGGGGGGGGGGGTGGAATTTTGATTTTATTTCGAAAGGTAACGCCATTTTTCTTTGCTTTAAATTTGCCCCAAAAAAAGAGAACCTTCTTTTTAACCTTGGATTTAAAATGGAAAAATGTTTCAAAATTTTGCTTTTTGCAGCAAAATCTCTAAAATTTTCGATTTTTTTCTGATTTTTCTAGTTTTTCTAGCCAACAGAACATCACGAATTTTTAATAAAAACTAAAGTCATTTGAGGAGTGTCGTTGCAAAACGCAACATCTCGATTTTTATCATTTTTGAGTTAATATATCAGTCTTATAGGAAATTCAACGAGGAATCGAATGGTGCCATAGACAGGACTCCATAATGACCATAAATACCTTTTATCTGCCATAAAAGATAACGTTTCGGTGCAAAACGCAACAAATACTGGGTGTTTCGGTGCAAAACGCAACATCTTTTTTGTTTTGCCCCCCTCCAACCCCCCCTTGAGGTACAAGTGCGAAGTGACCCCAAAACATGTAGCTGAGGTCCTAAGCTTTCCAATGAGACCGCCCCGAGCCAAAACCCTCCACCCAATTTTGAATAACAGTTTTTTGCGATTTCTCAAAAATCAGGTTTTCGGAGATGTTGCGTTTTGCGTGTCGTTGCAAAATGCAACATCTCGATTTTTATCATTTTTGAGTTAATATATCAGTCTTATAGGAAATTCAACGAGGAATCGAATGGTGCCATAGACAGGACTCCATAACGACCATAAATACCTTTTATCTGCCATAAAAGATAACGTTTCGGTGCAAAACGCAACAAATACTGGGTGTTTCGGTGCAAAACGCAACATCTTTTTTGTTTTGCCCCCCTACAACCCCCTCTTGAGGTACAAGTGCAAAGTGACCCCCAAAACATGTAGCTGAGGTCCTAAGCTTTCCAATGAGACCGCCCCGAGCCAAAACCCTCCACCCAATTTTGAATGACAGTTTTTTGCGATTTCCCAAAAATCAGGTTTTCGGAGATGTTGCGTTTTGCAACGACACTCCTCATTTTTCAATAATCAATTTTCAATAAAAAAAATTATGGTGAACCATTTTGTCAAAATTTTCATTGAAAATGTAAAATTTTTTACCAATATCTACCTTTTGATCAAATTTTCAAATCAACTTTCATCACAAAGTACCATACACTGGCCTGTTCTTAAATTTCATCTATTTTTGAATTTTTAATTACATTTTTCATAATTCGGTCCGAATTCTGGTTTTTCATGGACTTTTTTTTGATTCATCAGATAATTTTTTTAAAACAATTCTTTGGTCAATTTTTGCATTTTAATCAGGTTTTTATTTTTTATACTTGGTCTAATTTTTTTCATTTTTTTGTCAGATGATCAATTTTGTAGCGAATTTTTTCATACTTCGTTTTGACTTTCAATTTTTGACCAAAAATACATATTTATTCAAGTAGGTAAGTACCTAAAATTTTTGAAAATTTTCATCGACTTATTACTTTTTGATTAAATTTTCAATTCCAGTCAATTTTTCATTTTCAATTTTGGCCGAATTTCCATTTTTGGTCGAATATTAAATTTTTGTAAGTAAAATTTTCTCATTTTAAACAATTTTTTACAGTTCTTTGCAAACGCGTTAGGTTTTCAGTTAAGTTTTTTTGAAATCCTGATCAAATTTCATATCTTCAAAATTTTAAATCATGTATTTCAAGGCAATTTTCAAGTTCAATTTCATGTTTTACGATCAAAAAATCCATTTCGTTCGATTTTCATCAAATTTTTCAAAGATCAATATTTTACAGCCCCTAAAATAATTTTTCGTGAATATTTCACTTCACCCATCAATCGGTTTTCAATTCTGAGTGAAATTTTCGAGATTTTCAATGGAATTTTGAATTTATAATCAATTGAAAAAATTATTTGATTTCAATTTTTGCACGCAATAAAAAATCCTTGAAAGCATTAAGCAATAGAAAAAACTGCTTAATTCTGTACTAATTTATTGGTAAGCTAATATTCGACCTTACAATTCAAATTTGATATCGAAAAGATTGAGAAAAAATCATTAAGTAATTGAATGAATATTCAGAAACCAATCTACGAAATCTCCCCCCCTCCCGCTACCAGACTAAAAATAATTCGAGTATTTTAAAAAATTATAATTTTTTTTCTTTTCAGAGATATAATTCTACAAAAAATAAATCTCTAATGAAGTTTTCACTTTCACAGATCAATTGAAAAAACAAATAGTATACAAATTCTAAATTTGGCTATAATTTTTTCAGCTGTGGATTTTCAAAATAAATGATGGACGATTTCAAAATCAGATTTTTGGACGTGAGAATTGTTCACGAACTATCAATTTTAATATCCAGTTTTAGAAAAATTCAATTCGGAAATTGGAAAAACATTTCCCATGAAAAAAAAGGACAGGAGGGAGGGAAAGAAAATATCTCAAGAACTCCTCATACTTTTACCATCTCATATCAAATCAAAAATCAAAAAATGAATTAATTATCAAATTTAATTATTTATTTAAATTAATTTCCTCCATGTGATTCATGATCATCCACAGTCATAATTTTTGTTCAATGATGACCACTCCAAAAATCATACCTCAGATTTCCATTCCCTAAATCAAATCTAAAATAAAAAATAATACCTACGTTATTCCAAATTATAAATTTTCTCCTACTAAGTAGGTGCCAAGAACCAAGGGCGACAAAGTAGACATTCAACAAATCCACGATAAAATTTTAGACATCTAGAGAGTCCAGACAACCTACAAATTTCATTGTAATATCCCATTGACTCATTCAATTCCACCCAGCCCATCAGCATTGGTCAACTCATTCGATATATTAAAAAACTACAAAGCTTTTTAAAGCAATCCGCTTAACCCATTTCGTATCCTGAAACCTGCTACCTGATCGAGGCAATAAAAATAATTATTCTTGCAAGCAAAGAACACGCGACGCAATTGGTCAACGCTAAATGGCGAATATATGTATAAATTTACACGACTACGACTACTTTTACATAACTTGGCCACCGTTTAATTCGCGATACACGATACACGCAGCTTACTACGATTAATGAACTATTCATTGCCATTAAATAACAAGCGTCGGTCGTCTTTGGGCGCGGCTCCATCAAACCGGCGAGCGACGGCGCGGCGCGGCGCGGCGAGTGACGGCGCGGTGAGCTGCGGTACGACGCGGTTTTTTTAAAATGAGTGTATATGAGAAAAGGGACCTAGGTGTTCTGAAAAAAAGTTATACCTGGGTACCTTTTCTCATGTACGTACATGAGAAAGGGTCTCTGTTCTTTTTTCTCAGAACACCTAGGTCCCTTTTCTCATATACACTCATTTTAAAAAAATCGCGTCGTACCGCAGCTCGCCGCGCCGTCACTCGCCGCACCGCGCCGCGCCGTCGCTCGCCGGGTTGATGGAGCCGCGCCCTTTAAATCAAAAACCTCGTCAGTTGCCCTGCCGTCACTCCTCGTCACCGTTTCGACTCCCGTCGAATGCCGAATTCCTATAAGTCACCGCCTTATCCTTCGATTAATTATCGTTAACGTAAGAATTAAGTACTTCCGTTTCCCAGTTGGTAAAATAGCAGACCCTAAAGTACGTTGACGAAAAAAAAATGCAGAGAAACCGGTCGATATGCACCAAAAAAAAAACACAAAACAGGTCTATAATTTTAAATACACGGTTGGCAAAGAAATAAAGACGTAGAGAATATGATTACGAAGGGTACGTTAACAATGACCTTGATCTCAGCCATAATAATGCATAATATAATAATAAACATTAATTTGCGGTTGATCAGTCTTTGGGAAATTCTTCTGTCAGAGGAATCGATTCTTCCATTTGGAATTTTTTATAGGAAAAGAAAGAGCTTGTATTTATTTTAAAAAGTAGTACTTAAGGAACGAAAATTGCAGAGGAAATGCCAAATTGATGATATAATTATACTTGTTCGCAAGTTTCTCGGTTTCAGGGTTCATTTTATTTTTGGTTTCAGGGGCTATGGTTAGAAAATCAATCGAAAAAATTATAAAGGTCAGAAGTGGATTACAAATGAATAAAATGCAGCACTGTTTAAAGATTTTCAATATTTTTGTATTTCTGGACAATAGTTTTTTTGAAAGATGTTTTGAAAAATGACCAATTTTGAAGGGTATTAAGAATTATGATTTTTGAAGGATTAAGTATTCAAAAATAATCACCTATTGACAATTTTTTCCATAGTCATTTTTTGGAAATGTTTCAGATATCTAATGGTAACTTTTGAGAATTTTTGAAAAATATTTTTCCAAGAATTTGTAAAAAAAAAAAATGAGATTTACTTGAAGAATTTTCAAAAAATTATAATTTTTCAAAAAAATAGCAGTAATTTTTAAAAATTTTCATCCACCATTTTCGAAGACCAATTAAAAAATCGAAAATTTTCAAGAATTATTAAAAAGTAGACGTTGAAAAATCAAATAATGTTCACTTTGAAAATATTTTTCAAAAGGAATTTTCAGAGATTCAAAGTGATCGTTTAAAAAAAATTAATCGTATTAAGTATACTGATAGTTTTTCAAAAATAATCAACAGAAGAATTTTTAAAAAAAATTACATCAAATATTGAAAAACTTTGAAGAAAATGATTACTTTATGAAGAAAAACAAAAAATTGAAATTTTCGAAGAATTTCAATAGCCCTACAATTATCACGGCCTTTATGACTGAAAAATTGGGTATAGAAAATCAGTTCAGTAATTATTCAAAAAATAGTTATTTCCAAATACTTTCCAAAATTGAATAAATGGTCATTTTAGAAAATTGAAAAAAATTGAATATATTCAAAAATTATTGTGTTGAGAATTTTTTGAAAAATCGCCATTTATGATAAGTCAATAAAAAGTTGTAATTTTTAGAAGATTTATTGAAAATTGGTCGTTCAAAAATTTTCAAGAAATGATGCATTTAAGAATAATTTTGAACGAAATTATCATTTTAGAAAAACTATTTTTTTTTTTTTAAAAAAAAAAAAGCTGTCATTTTGAAGAATTTTGGGTGCCATATCATGGCTATTTTTAAGGGTAGGCAATAAAATCATTGATACTCCTCAAAAAGTCCCACAAAATTATTCCTTGGTTTCTATTTCGATTCAGAGAAGAAAAAAAAGAAAAAGAGTGACAATTCGCCCTGAAATTTCAATTTTTTTTTTTCAAAATTGTGATGAGTAGGCCAGGTTAAGAAGAGATCAGAATCTTTTTAAAAAAATGCAGCACATTTTTGAATTATTCAAACTCATAAAATTCCATTACCTGGTAAAAAAAATTAAAATTTGGCCAGCTGCGTTTAATTTTTTTACTAAATAAGTACTTACTGAAAAATTGTCCATTTTAAAAGAATTTTAAGAAAATTGCTATGTAAAAATTCAAAAAATATTAGTTTCAAAATTCAAAAAATGACCAGTTTTGAAAATTATCGAAAATTAGGTATCAAGAATATTAATTTTAGAAATTTTAAAAAATGACACAGTGGCGATTTTTTTAATGAATAGGTATTTTTGAAAATAAACAAGACAATATTTGAGAATTTCAAAAAAATTGTAGAGAATTTTTGAAGAAAATTTGATAAGATTAGGTTAGGTAAAGTAAAACATCAAATGTGTTTAATTTTCACTCACTCACGATTGTTTTTTTTTTAAACTTTTGTTTGCTTTGACTTTCAGGAAATGAAATTAATCAATTTCAAACTTGATGATAAATTATGACCTATCACTATTTTTTTCCCCTTTTTTAATTCATAAAAATAAAATGAACAATTTCTCGAAAGAATTCAAAACTGCTGGAAATTTATTCATTTGCTGAACCAAAAATTCATTTTCAGCGAGATTGAAATTTTGAGGGTTGCATTAAAGGACAATTTTAACTGTTATTTTATGGATAATTAGGTTGATTCAGGTAGTACTTTGAATCCCTGCCAGATTGGTCATGATGTCAAGGATTTAGTAGAACCAATAGCATAATAATTTTGGCAACAGTTCTAATTTCGTTAATTAACGTATGATCGGATTCGGAACAATATTTCCTGTTTATGGATCTGATTTTAGTTTTCTGTTCTATTCTAGCTCGTGCCAGCAATAAAATAAAATTTAAATATCTAAAAAAAAATTAAGAAACGATTTTGTTTCCTTATTGATAGGTACGAGAAATTAACTTTTCAATTATTTCAACTTGAATCTATGACACTCCAGTTCGCTCATGAAAAGAATAAAAAAATTCGAAATTATCAGCACCAAAAAAATTCATAAATCCAGGAGAACTCACCATTTGAAGTGAAGTTAAATATTTCTTCCACCATAAGTATTTTTGGATTTCTGGTCCTAAAGCTGCTAATAAATAATAAGAGTACATGATGATATGGACGAATGTGTTTAATAAACCGAAGAATGTACTGTGACCACCTGTAATCAAAAACAACCGTAATTAGAAAAATTGCAAAAGTTCACTATTTCATAATAATACGTAACTTAAAACTGCATAATATTAGAATATGAAAAAAAAGAAACAATTAAAATTCTCGAATAAAAATTACAAACGAACGAAAACGAATCGAAAAAAATTCCAAAGATCGAGATAATCTCATCAAAAACCCAACCCAAACATATAATCAAGCTGATTTTAGTCGAAAAAAAATTTGTAATACAGCTATAGATCTTTAGATCCGTGAATATCTTATCTTAAAAATTACAAAAAAAACACGAATATCAAGGTTGAATTTTCAGCGTAATAAGCGATCAAGAAGAAAAAAAAAAGGTTAAAATTGCCAAAACCCAAATCTCGCGGTAATAATTTTTATATTCGAACATAGAAAGAAATCATAACCGGTTGTTGGTTTAATTGAGACATACTCGTAGTGTACGTAGTTTTATCAGAAATAAGTACGTATGTACTTACGTAGACGTAATGATAACGCGCGAATACTTTTCAACAGGTTTAAAACCTTCTTAAAAAAAAACAGCATAATTTCCTTAATTATGGAAATACGATTAATTAATTTTATTGTATCGTGGCTAAATTATACCCTAACAGTTCCAAAAATATGATTAAATTGCAGTGAAGAAAAATTAATGGAATACAAAAATATTTCGAGTACTCTGAAGTTGTAAACAAAAAAAAAAAAAAAAAAAATAGAAGTCGATTTCAGGGCCTGACCATCTGAACAGAAATCCCCAATTCCAAATAACAAAAAACAAATGTCTCTTTTTATCGAATCAATCTCGTCATAAAAATGGACTCAAAATAAAAAAGCCTAATCAAAAAAATTTTGGCCTGAAAATATTTATTTAAAGAGATACAAAAGGGAACCTAATGTTTTAGAAATCAAAATTTGAAATTTACACCGATATTTTTTTAAGAACTAAAATTAGTGATATCTGTGCCCCTTCATCTCTCCTAAATTGAAATTAAATAACTTCAAAATGACTCCATCTAATGGTCAAAAATTTAGCAGACTTACAAAAAATTAAGATTGACTAAATCAATTTTTTGAGTTAGAAATTCGTCAGTAGGGAGACGTAAAGGAAAACTCAGATTTGAGAGGGGAAGGGAATATGCAATTTTTACTCTGATTTTCAGTTCTACGGATTAAATCCAGTGATGCCTCCTTATTTCATATTAAAAAAACTTAAAACTAAATTGGAATTTGAAAAAAAAAAAAATTGAAATTCCTATATTTTCAAGGGTTTTTCGGATTTTTTCATGCTTTTTGTACCCAATATACACATTTGATTTTTCACAAAAAATTCTAAGAATAGGAAATGTAAGAAAAAATGAAAAATTGAAAATCCAACTAAGATCAGAGGGTAAAAATTTGTCTGATAATTTAGAATAAGGCTAAAAAAATTGAACTGAAAAGTAAAAATTGATTGATAAAGAATTTTCAATTCAAAAAAATTCAAGTAGGTACGACAAGATATCTAGGTAGTCGTTATTAAACAAAATCAAAAATTAAATCTTATCAAAAATTGGGGGATATTATCAGAAAATTGAGCTAAAAAGTAAAAATTTACAAAAATTTAAATTTGAAAAATCATCATTCAACAAAATTTAAAATAAAAATTGAGTAAGTACCTAATCAGAAATTTCAAAAACTGAAAAAAAAAAAATCGGGAAAAAAAATTTGAAATAAAATCTAGCCACGATTTTAAAAAATATCAAATTTGAGAAAAATTAAGTACTTACAAAATAAATTTGGCTAAAAAGTAAAATTCAACAAAAAAGAATTGAGAATTTAATAAAATTATGAAGGATTGGTTCGGATCTATCAAACGGCGTGATGATAAATATTGTCTCAATAAAGCTCAACTCCAAATCAATTTTGGACTACGAGTAAATCTATATTATGGTAGGTGAAAGCCCCTCATTTTGGAGTAAAAATCAGCAACTTTTACTCTCTTTTTTAGCCAAAACCATAATTACAGAAATTTCAAGTTAAAAATTGAGAAATTATAAAATCACCCTCCCCAATTTGAAAGTGAAAATTTGCAACTTCATCCACTTTTGAGCTCCATACGTTTCATAAAATCATTTTAAAACCATCTACTTCTAAAAATACACTTGAATATCGACTAAAAATCCTCACCAGGGGTAAATCTAACTCCAAACCATACACTCATTGGCATAACACCGTGATGGATAACGTGTAACGTGGATATATGCCTGGTTTTCTTTCTTAATACGAAAAAGAACTGTAAAAAAAATAACGAAATTCATTAGTAATACATCACATTGATAAAAAAGAATTTCAATATATAGAATTTTTTACCAAAATTCATCACTTACAGTGTCGAAAAATTCGGTGAATTTTGAAAAGTAATACCACCAACATACGTTAACCATCTGTAAACATCAATAAGAAAAATCGAATTAGAAAAAAATTCTTGCTTCAGTTCAACTCGCCACCATAAAACGATATGAAAATATTATACGAGCACAATGAAATGAGATTTTTATCAATCGTGCAGTTTGAAGTTCTGATATAGTGAAAACAAAAAATTAATTATACTCATCAAAATGTTTATCTTTTTTCTTGTACAAAATTTCAATTAATTCATTTTTACATTTCTTTATTTTTATTCTAAAACCAAAAAAAAAAAATGAAAGAAGAAAAAAAAGATAAAATAACCAAAAAAATAATAATTTACAAAAATTTTCTTCTTTTTTTTCGAAAAAAAAACATCTAAGAAGAAAAAGTTGAGCCACACGCCATTGATTGAAAAAGAACAACTGATGATGAGTAATTTTCTACACAATTATTATAGTGCTATTTTGTGGTAGTAATTATACCACTATTTCATGCGTGTGTTACATTTTATAATACAGGATGGTTTAAAAATCATTACTTATTCCTTCGAAAAAATGACCAGGTAGCTCATGCCAAACTTCTGAATCTCGAATTTTTCCACATTAAGATAAAGTCTTGAATTTCTATTTTTATACTGCTAAATCTAGATAACCAGAATTTTTGAAAACCCTCAATTCCAGATTATAGGAGACCAAGAAGCTTAAAAAATTAGAAATTTATGATTTTTCAAATTTTGTGTCCAACAAAAAATTGAAAAATGGGATTTTTTCAAAAAAAATCCCTCAGATCCAAAAAAATTTTTACATAAAAATTTTGCCTATTTTCAAGACTGAAAAAGCTCCTCATTTTGAATCAACGAAAAATCATTTTAAAAAAGTGAAAGTTAAAGCCCAAGAAAAATAAGTAATTTCACTGATTTTTCAACAAATTTCAGATCTTTTACTGACTTTTCAGAGAATTTTCACTGATTTTCCAACATTTTTTTCGCTGTTTACTTACAGTGAAATTGTGCTGCAATTTCGACTGTTTTTCGGTGATTTTAGATTATAAATAAAAAAAGAGAAAACTCCTTTAGGATGCACAAACAAAATATTTTGAGTAAAACGCTTGATTCAGCTTGAAAGCTTTTCTGCATGACTTTTTCCAGCCCCCCCCCCAAAAAAAAATCAAAAAAACGAATTTTTGAAAAAAAAATGACCATGAATCCCAAAATTAAAATTTTTGGAGACAATCATTATTTTTCACTTCTATTTTTTTTTCAATCCAAATTATTTGAATGAACGAAATTTTTTCAATTTCTAGAAAAATCTTCGACCTTTAGACTTTGAGCCAAGAAAAAAAACTTGCCCCTTCAAAATGTCAAACTCGGCAACTTTTCGAACACCCTTGTAACTTAAGTTGCCAATTGCCATAAAATCAAAATTTTTGACAAATTTTACTCTCACTCGTGCAATACAAACAGTCTAATAAGATTTTCGAAGGAATTAGAAATAATACCAATCACCCTGTATAAATTATGTACATATTTTCAACAAGTGGTTAGATATCAAGTACATTTACAGAAACTACTCGACTAAAAAGGAGGGAAAAAAGCAACAGATTAATTCGGAACACATTTCTGTCCCAAATTCGTCAATTTTTCCCCTCCTTTGGCTAAGTACTACGTACGAATATCAAGTATATGAATATAGAAGGCACATATTTGAGCATTAATGTAGAGACGAATTTTCATTTAGGCTTGAAATTGATTAAACATTTAAGACAAATGTTAGGAACGAAGAAAGAATTCCTTTAAGGCCGCCACACAAATATACAAACCGAGATATCACAGTAGCATACAAATATCTACGGCAAACAAACCCGAAAAAAACGAAAGAAAAGGCAGACAGACAGACAAAAAAAAAGAGAAATAGAGTGATTTACTAATACGAGAGTATAAGTATATAAGTATTATACGTTGATGGGTGATACGAGTTACGAGCCTGTATAAAAAGTATTTTACGTGGTACCCGTTCCAAATTGCTCGAGTGGAGCAAAATCACTCGACGAGAAACCCCCCTCGAGGGGAAAAAACACCAACAAACCGCTTTGGCACGTCGAATAACACGAGACAAACGAGTAATCAACGTTTGCTCGGTCCAAATACTGGCATAGTTCCATTTTCACGTGGTACGCGTACTCCAGCAGCCAGCATCAACAGAATCGGCGAGCTGACGTATTTGATATTTTGGCACCGGTATCGGTACCGACGTCGGTTCGTTGAGCTCGAGCAAATGCTGGGATGCCCCTGAAGCCAGCAAGAGCCCGGATTTTTTACAGGGATCCGTCGTTTGTTGCGAGGTTAGAAAATTTGTACAGAGTTAGTAAAAAGATCAATTTTTTTAGAATTTATTAATCTAATTTAATATGTACAGAATTTGATTATTTAGGTGGAGAGAGGGGAGGGGAAGGTTATATGTACAAGGTACGTTCTTTTTTACAATTGCAGCGTCTGGATTTGAAAAAATATTATATCGAAGTGATAAAAATTAAGCGTAAAAATGGGGTCGTGTAAACGAATACTGAGTATATACGTTTTAAAAACGAACTAACGTAGCTTTCTCTATCATTAATTACTGCTAATTGTATAAGGCTGCGGCCACCTTCTTAGCTAATTACCAATAGAGGCTACCTTAGCGAGTAAGCTACGTTAAGTAATTCGTATTTCGTGTATGCTTAATGACAAACGATGACCAATTTTTGGCTGTGTTTTGCCATCTTTGATATCGTCATAGTGATAGGAAAATATTTACTGAGGGGCTGGAATGATTCTACCAAGAAAACTGACTCAATTTCGAGACAAAAGAAGTCTATTTGTATAAATTTTAGTCGTGTTTGGTTGAAAATTCAAAGTAAATTAATTTAGAAAAACTTTGAGTTCAAAAATTTTGATGTTTCAATTCACAATTGATGGATTTTAAAAACAAAAATGGAACGAAAATATCGAACCAGAGTTGAAAATTCTAATCTAATCTTCAGAAGAAAATTCTCTACTATGAGAAAAAAAACAGTGATGAATTTTGGTCCTCAACTTCTAACACCCCCCCCCCCTTGAAAAAATTGTGATTTTTCAGGAAGAGAAATTTGGCTCAAAATGCGACAACTTTGCTCCAGGAACCATTCAGAAACTTTGGATTGTAGTTCAAGCCAAATTTTCCATTTTGACATCCCTCCTACCCTCCCTCCGCTCATCTTCAATCAAAACATCATTTTTTAACTGAGGACTAAAAAAATGACACGAAATCAGAAATCTAAAAATTTTTAGTTTCTGAACTTGAAACCTTTTTTTTTTAACCACGAAATATTAAATGAGAAAGTCAACTAGTAAAAGTACAAAAAATACTCAAAAAACAAAAATTTTCCTCAGAAATAAAGTTTAGAAAATTCATCAATTTTAATGGAAAAAAATGTTGAAAATTTGAAAACCTCATATTTTCAAGTTTTTTGGTTCGACTTTTAAAAACTGTTTTTCCAATGTGTTCAACCAAATTTTTCGAAGCAAATTGAAAACCTTTTTCAAAAGGTTTTTCATGTTTTGGGCACATGAATGCCCCCCCCCCCCCCCACTTTCAGAAAAGATGACCTTTTTCATTCGCCAATTTGGATTTCATTCTGAAAATATGCACGTACATATTTTTTTTTTAAAAGTCAATTTCCAGGTAATTTTGAAATTTTATTTTTCACCGATTTTTAGATATTAACTATCCTGACAAATAACAAATTATTAAATTTGAAAACACCCAAAATATTTGAAAAAAAAAGTTGGGAACAGATTTTCAGAAGCATATTTTCACCCCAGTCATTGATACAGAATTAGTCAACGTTCTAAATTTCAATTTGTAGGTTCCTCTTTTTTTTTAATACGAGCTTCAGAATTGGAAAAAATTGTATTTTTTCAGATGCTCAGAATTGATCTGGTTCAGGGATGAATTCAACTGGGCAACTTTGCAACACTGAAAGAGTAAAAAATATCCAAGATTTTTGATATTACCACATTTCTTCGATTTTTGTTTTTTTTTTTTTTTTACTTAAACTGCATTTTATCTAAATAACGTTGAAAAATTTTCATTTTTTGAGAAAAATTTCAATATTTTGCACCTAAAACTCAACTTTTGCGATAAAATAATCGACCAAAAATTAAATTTTGAAATATGAGAAGAATTGAGAAACTTGCCCTCTACTACTCCTCCTTTTCTTGTTCGGTTCGATGAATTTCAATTTCAGCTCTGGTTTTTTTGTGTGTTTTTTTTTAAAGAAATTCAACGTGTCTCCACAGAAAATTTCGATTTTTAATCGAGAAATAAAATTAGACGAATATTTTGTAAAATTGATAATATTTTTCTATTTTTCCCGTTTTTACATTTTTTTTTCGATTCTTCTCTCCTTACATCAGGCTGAATTTTTAAAATTTTCTTTAAAAATTATTCCAATTTTTCAACTGTGTCGGAAATTTTTACAAAAATAAATTCGAAAAGTTCAATTTCAAAATATAATTTTCAAGTACAGATGATATTTCTTTAACCTTTGATTTTCAGTCTCGTTATTTTCCTCTCACACCCCCCCCCCATCTTTCTCATTTTAGGAGGAAAATATGCATCTAACTTTGGAAAAAAAATTAAAATTCTTGGTACAAAACAATTTTTGAAAATTTGAATTGAAAAATAATTTTTGATCTGAATGATATTAAAACTCAATCTTCGAACATAAGTATTTTAGAAAGAAGAATCCTCCCCCCTTTTCTTCCTCTTCCCCAACCTAATAATTTTTTCGTCGCTATTTTTTTCATCAGCTGAAGAGGCAAAAAAACAAAATATACAAAAGATATTTGTTCGATGATTTTATGATATTCGTGAGAAGATCTCCCTCTACCCCCCCCCCATTTCTCACAAAAATTACCATTTTGATCAAATCTTGCAATTTCAATTCGATTTTCTAATCTTATATTGTTTTTCAAAAATAGCCTCAGTTTGAGGTCTTTATTCTAAAATCATAAATCTACCAAAAATTGAGGAGAGGGGGAATAAAAAATAGGTAAGGCAAAGTATCTTTTAGATTCTAGAAACCCTTGCTTGATGATTCAAAATACACTCTCGAAAGTATTATTACAATTTTTTTCAATTTATACAAAATTTTCCCATTTTCCCCATTTTTTAATTCTGATTGAAAAATTTAATTTTAGGAGGAAACTTTGAAATTTTCAATACCAAAATTCCTTCCAATCGAAAATAATTTTTCTTCAATCGAACCCACACACTTAGAAAAACAGAAAGCCAAAACTCATCCAGCGGAAACGCAAACAACCGCAATACAAATATAATCAAGCACCACGAGGGCATACAGGCCGGCCAATCGCGACATCACAGATGCGTAAATTCGGCTCCCAAATCATGGCGCAAGCCTAATCCAAGAGAAAGCGTTCGTCAGTCGTAGTCTCACCTTCGACAACGATGAGAAATGAAAAAAAAATACACATAAGAAGCGCGAAACCGAACGTCTGGCTCAAGTGTACATATGCGAAGTCTCTCGAGTACCAGCGGAGAAAAAAAAAATCACTTATCATCATGCGGAAGTACCTACATAATATGCATAGGTACCGATGATAGTACACCTTTTTCACCTCATTAACGATTCTGCTTTCTTTATACAACGTGCATTCCAGATATAAAAATTGGCATGGGTGATTTCAAAAGAAAACAGAATGAAAAAATATCTCAAATCTGTCGGTATATAAAACAGACTCGGGCATATAGATCCATAAGATTTTATGTACACAGAGAGTAAGAGGCGAAAGAAAGTCAAGTATTCGAGGCGTATTTTCAACATACCCAAGAAGAAAAAAATCAAAGTACCTCGAAACCCTCCCGAAAAATACCTCGAAATTAAAACTAAACACACAAAAAAACAACACAACACAAACACAATGTCAACAAAAAAATAAAGCATGCAGAACATGAAATAGGTACTCACTCTAAGCGTGGTAGGATGGGTGGAGGGATCGACCGGTTCGCAACGTAAACTATAACGACCAGTTAACCAGCCAGACATGCCAAGCTGCAAATTATAAATTCAATACATAAGCAACCGCCACCTATTACGGGGTCACGGGGTTCGTTTCGTATTTTGAAAAAAAAAAACGAACAACAAATAAAAACAAATTCAAAATCCTCCAGCGAAATCAGCTTTCTTAAGATCTACACTGAAAATTCTACAGCTATTCAAATTTTACCCGAGTCTACTTCGAAGAACCATTTGAAGAGTTTCAAAAAAAAGGGGGGAAATTAGTAAAAATTAATCAGTGCAGCCAGAATCATCGATAAAGTGCAAAAAAAATTCGATTACGAAATCGATCCAAAAATAATTCTTCGATTGGTAGACTTAGGTAAGAAAAAAAAAAGAAAAAAAATACCTAATATAATTAAAAAACATAATTTAAGAAAAAAAAAGCTATAATTAATTTCGATTCGCCCTAAGCTCAAAAAAGGCACAATTTATACTTATTGTATTGGAAAGCTCATCCTGCAGGTGTACAGGATGCCACACACAGGAATATATCAAAAAAACAGTTTCCGTACTGGTTTTTTTTTTGGTATATCCCGTGATCGCCAGCAATATACAGGGCATCGCTTTTAAGAAATCGTTACCATTTAATGGGATTATTTTCGAAGTCGCTACGGGGTAATTGCTTTTTCCAGTCCGGGAACACAGCTCGCATGCATCGTGTTAATAAAATTGCATACTTGGTCCGTTTACACGGCGCTGAGTCCAGTCTGGTAACCCCTCCACTGACGAGTTGTAGTGTTTTCTTATCGTAGTTTGTGTCGTACTGTGGTCGATCGGTCCGTTCGAAAAAGTGAGAAAAAATTGCCTTATTGAAATGCCCGACACGCATACGCCTTCGCAGCTCAAATTTCTAATTAAGTTGGCGATTTAATTTGTTGTCGAGGGTCGCACTGATGTAATACGAGTGTGACTGAGATGGTTCCTTCTTGCCCCGACCTCGTTTGTAGACTGAGCGAATTTTTAATATTTAAAGATTTTTATTCGATTGAGTTTTGAGATGGTTATTGATATTTTTTGGATTTTTGAATTTTTTGTTCAACTAGAGTAAAATAAATTTTTATTGGATTTTGAAGATGATAATTTCGTTTTTCATTTTTGACAGAATTATTTGGAAAAGATTGGTTGAAATTAAAACTTAAGTGAAAATCAAATTTTTTCATTTATATTTCAAAAAAACAATGAAACACTTCCATTGTGGATTGAAAAAAAAAAGTCAATAAAGAACTACTTGCAGTTGCATGATAAATATTGCACAAAAAATGACCTTGAATCTGAACTGAAAAAGTAAAGTGGTCTCAAAAATGCAATCCATACTCAAAGTTAGAGATTTCCAAAAAAAAATTGGAATCTAATTTTCAAAAATTGGAAACTTTCTCAAAAATATAACTCAGAAAATTAAAATCAATTTCTTGAATTCAAAATTCCACCAATTTGAATTATATCGACCTAAAAAATCGAATTCTGATTTTTATTTATTTATTTATTTAGGTATTCATTTAATTTGGAATTTTTTCAAAAAAGAGAAAATACCCCCTCCCACCTTTCTGAAGAAAATTCGATATTTTTATTGATACCTATTGGAAATACGAACCAAAACTAAAATACATTATTCTACTAAAATGAAACTCCGAAAAATTAAATATTTCAGGATTAAAAATTCCTTTCAGTTTTAAAATTCCAATTTTTCTTAGAAATTAGGCAAATTTCAGTACTATTTTACATTAAAGATTCATTGACATTTTCTACCATAAAAAATAAAAATCTAATTCAATTTTTTTCAAATTCGAATACTTACAGTTTCCTCTCCTCCTCCCCACTACAGAATCATTTTTTTTTGTAGAAACAGGACAATTTTTCATAAAAATAATTTCACGATCGAAACTTCTTGATTTTTTGTCTAATACAATATTCAAGTCCAAGATTATTTTCAAAACAATTATATTTGGCCCTCCCCCTTCCCTTTCTCATAAAAATTCTGGACATTATTTAGGTTTAGAAAAAAATCAACCGCATTTAAAAGTGTCAAATCGGTTGAAACTGACTTTTAAATTATTAATTAATGATGAAATTAGATCTCAAAAATAAAATCAAGCTACAAAAAGTCAAAATTTTCTCACATACGGAACAGTTTTTCAAGAAATTATTTTATATTTAAAACTTGAAGTTTTCTAATAAAAATTGGACTCAAAACACGAATAAAGCTCTCCTCCGCCAAAAATTTAAACTCAAACGAAACTAAATCATTTGATTTTACCGAAAAATTGAAACCTGAATAATAATTTAATAATGGTTGGGAATATTAAATCCAGCTCGTATTTGTAAATGTAAAATTTCTAATTTTTCAATTTAAAAAAATTTGATTTTCAAATTTTAATAAAATTTTTTTCAATTGCACGAATGACACCCCCCCCCCCATCTGAATAAACTGAAAACATCAAGTTTATGATTCAGTTAGAATTGAAAAATCTGAATAATAGTCCACTTGAGTCTCAAAAATTCAAAATTTTATTAAAAATTGTAAGTTTTTTTTTCAAAAATGAACTCTCATTTGAGAGTTTGAATTTTTCAACGAAAATTAAATTCAAATTCAAAATTTTTATTCTCATTTCTGATTAAAATCTCAGCCTTCTGCAAAAAGTAAACACAGATCAAAATAAAAGACGAGATATCTTTTAGCTCAAAATCCCCATCAAAAAACGAATTTTAAAATTCTATCAATTTCAAGGGAAAATATACCTAAAATTCGGACGAACTAATCACTCAATTCAAAAATACAAAAAGTATTTCAAATTTTATGCCCACGCAAAAAACAAAACTTAATTTCGCCCCAACTCGTTGAAAATTCAAATTTTTTTCATCAATTCAGGACACGTCAGTAGTTGATTAGAAAATGTAGCTTTTTTCAACTCATGTGATTTTCAACTGAGACAAAAATTATCAACTTTGAATATCTTTAACCCCTTCAAAAGCGATGATTTTTTCTAGCTTTGAATTATTTTTTTAAAAAATATTTTGAGAATCTTCAATCATGTTAGTTAGTAACCTTTTTCAGAATCAGGTATAAGTTATATAAACTACGATGAAATGCATGATCTTAAAAAGAAATGGTTAGATTGCTTCAATTAATTTTGCAATAAAAACCAGTTTCAAAAATGAAGCATAATTTTTTTATTTTGGAATGAATATCTCAAAAAAAATCCAAAAAATTAAAATAAAAGCAATCACCCGCACAATGCCTTTACATTTTTTTTTCGGTCAAAAATGGCTTTCTAAGAAATCATAAATTCCAAACGACCAATGAATTCAGCCCATCTCCATTTTATCTAAGGAGGGGAAATCTACTGAAAATAAATAAAAATTCAAAATAATCCACAAAACATAAAATCAAGGCGTATTTACAAGCCTTACAGAAAAAAAAAAAAAAAAAACACAAAAAAAAATAACCAAACTGACGACAATAGCTCGCCATACTACCTCAAATCAGCTCCCAATTTGACCATTTAAAAAAAAAAATACACACAAAAAACAATCAATAACGATTCCAACCAATAATCTAAACCACACACAGGCTACAATTTACATAGTAAATCGCTCTAATAACGAAAAAAAAAACAACCAAAAAAATTTTTTTAACCCTTTAAGACTACAGAAAAAAAAATGGAAAAAAGGTGGCAAACCAAGCGTAATGGCGTAAGCAAACCTGCGCTTCGTACCACGAATGTATTCTTCGGCCGGTGTTTCGTATCAATAATTACTCCAATTTCCATAACGCTTATGTTTTTCGTAAAAGGTTACGAGGGTTACATGTGTGAGGTAAATTAGATTCGTGAAATAGGTAAAAAAAAAAAAGAACAATTGATCCTCATTGTCAATGTGTCCATTTTTCAAAGCTATTATAAAAATAAAACGGTAGGGGAAAAATGGTAAAATTATGAAGTCTTTTAAAGCTACTTATACCAACACCAAAGTCACCAAAATCTAATCGAGGTTCCGATTCGTTCGAATTTGAACGACACTATTAAAAAATACTTAACGCGACTACTTCTGTCGTTTAATCCACACCGTTGTTAAATTTAATATTATAAAAAAAAAAAAAAAAAACGAAAAAAAAAAGGGTAAAAAGTTACGTAAAAATTAAAATGAATTCATACTTTACCGATGAATGAGGTTTGCTAAATTTTTGACCTATTGTTAACAACCAAAATCATCATACGTAATAAAAAAAATGATAAGATATTAATATCGCATATGAACGTATTAAATGTACTTATAGTTTGCTTAAATTTTAATCATTTTCTGGGCTCGATTTTTTTCGTCAGTCACGTTTCTTGGAATATTTTTTACGTAGCTCTTTGTTAAGATTTCAATTCACCACGCTTTGGCTGGGTAGTCGAAGGGGATTAGAGGTATAACTGAGGGTTACTATTCGTTATGGGGAGGGGAAGGAGGACAATAAGGGATGGAATGGGTCAATAATTGGATAAATTTTTAAAAAATGCAATTTTCGTGGTCGAAAATATTTGTTTATGGTGTCCTCAGATCGAGCTTGAAATTTTGACTTGAAAAAATTATACAAGGTGTCCTTAAAAAATTAATTGATATGGAAATTTGGACCCATTGATGCATAGAAAAAATTAAAATTTTGGAAATTGGATTTTTCAAAAAACTGGTTCAAGGGTTCTTGAGCTGATATAATTTTTCAATCAATTTCTTTCCTTCTTAAACTAAATCAGTTGAATTTGATGAAATTTCAGGTTTTTTTTTTGAACCAATAAAACTAATTTTACTGAATCAGTAATTTTTCAATGATTTTCCAGCTGAAAATTACTGATTTCTCAATAAATTCACCATAGAATAGAAAAAAATCGACGAAAAATTAATGATTTTCAGTAAATTTGTTTAGCAGATTCGAAAAAAACACAAAAATTTCATCAAATTTGACTGAATCAGATTTGAAGAGTTGGAAAAACAGATGCAGAAATGTAAAAAAAATGACAGAATTTGCAATTTTTTGTCATCAACGAATCATTTTAGTCATTAATTCAATAAAATTACAATTTGGTAACCACTGAACCAATTTTGTAAAATTTTCAAGTAATTGAGCCATTTTCGAAAAGTAGTCATTTTCTAATTCAAAATCATAATTCGAAATTTTTTTGGGACACCCTGTAGATGAATCAAAAAACTCCAAACTAACTTTTGAAATTTCTATCAAAATCATAATTCGAATTTTTTTTGGGACACCCTGTAGATCAATCAAAAAACTCCAGAAACTAACTTTTAAAATTTTTGGCCCCACCAAGGACTTTTGGGCCATATCCTAGAACACCATTTTTATTAATCTACACACGTAGGGACTGTTTGTTAAAAAGCTCAAAAGCTTCAAAAAAAATTACGACTCGGAAGTTCTCTCTTCCAAACTCCCTATTTCGATAAGTCTCGAATTGTTAATTTAACCATTTAAAAAGAGGGGATCTCTCAATATACAGGCACTTGAACCGAAACGAGCACCGAGACCTTTCAACATTTCCAACCATCATTGGCCCTCCTATTCGTATCCAATGTTAACCTCACTTAACCAAAGGTCTTCCAGTATTCTGGATCCTGCTCATAATAACCCTAATTACTACCTACATCCCTAGCATCACTAACCAAGCCAGTACATCGACTGGCAACACTATCAACAATGTAGCGACCAGTGGAAAAAAAATTCGTCTAAACTTTGGCAAAAGCTCGTGGCCGGTGGCTGGAGAGCCACAGCACAGCGAGCCCCTATAAAGGTCAAATATGTGCCGGTCAATAAGTTTAGACTCACTCTTTTGGCCGAGGGCGAATCTGTGTAATCGACTGGCTGACATTTTAAACTATATTCACCCCACCAACCTGCCATTAAACACTGCAAAATAATAAATAATAATTAATATCGTTATTAGAGTAGAAGATACGATGAGTATACTCGAGGTTTCTGGCTGGCTGCTCGATGACGACGAACAGTAGCACGAAACCGGTGAGATTTCCAGTTCGGTCGAGGTGTTGGCGCAGATCTTGGCAATCGTTGATTCCAGTTCATCAGAGGAAAATTTTTCGTAGATTTTTTTTCAACATCTCCTTCTTACCTCCTTTCATTCCTTCCTCCCTTTTTCAATTTCTGCTTTCAAAACGAAAAAAAAAAACTTCAACAAAAAAAAGAGAAGGGAAATGGCACTCGAATGGCGAAATTTGATACCACGGTATTCGATAATTGTACACATAATACGTTTCACGTTAACAAATTAGTCGTTCAATTAACCATTTTAATTGAGGCCAACGAAGCCGCAATAATAACTAAATCGCGCGTAACCAACAATACCGCCCACTCGTAGATTCACGGCAGGCTTAGGCAGAGGCACGGTACGTCAAAAGAGTAAAAAAAAAACGAGAAAACGAAAGTTCGCTTACCCAATAATGCGCAGATTTAATGAGTGTTTGAGCATCGAGTTTTGTAGCGGATTTTTTTCGCCAAAGTCAATATTTTGATAATTTTCGAATAAATTGTTGGTTTTTTAGGGGCCGAATTTTTTTTTTTTTAACAAGAATGTGTTTTTTGGTGGTGAGAAGAAGAGGGCAAAATGAGACAGACTGGTTAAAGTTTCTGAAAAAATTGATAATTTTCCAACAATTTGATAATTTTCCAAACATTTGACAATTTATCAAAAAAATTGAATAACTATGGGGAAAAAATGGGTGAAAAAAATTAACAAATTTTTGACTGAAATCTCAAAAAATTTGATAATTTGATAACAATTCGATTAATTATTTGAAAAATTGGTCAATTTTCAAAAAATTGAACACTTGCTGGGAAAAAAGATGGAAAAAGTTTGACAGATTTTTCACTAAAATTTCAATATTTGAGAGACTTTCTGTTCGATATTTTATGACTTTTCATCAAAATATTTCTTTTTAAGATTTTCTTCAAAATTTCAGTGTACACAGAGGCACTTTTTCATTTTTTTTTTTTTTGAAAAATCAAATTTTAAGAGAAGGATACCTACATTCTTCACATTTTATTCCCTGTCAAAATGAGATGCTTTAATGTAGGAATAGAATATCTAACAGTTATTTTATGCATTATTTTTATCAGAATATCCTTAAAACGAATTGTAAAAAATAGGAATAAAATGACTCTAATTTGAGGGAACAGATTTTGCAACATTTTGGCATTTTTCTACTATTTTACTGGTGAATTAAAAACCGATTTTTTCAAAAAGGAAAAAAAATCACTTTTTTTAAAAAATATTTCTCAATAAATAGGTAAATCTCAAAATTTCATCGGTGAATTTCTGTGGATTTTTTTAAACGAAATACCCATTTCATTTTTCTTCCTAATTTTTTTGCATTATAACAAAATTCTACGTTTCGATGACAATAACCCCCGCCCTTCACCAAAATAAGACAGATATGTATTTTCAAATTTAGACTTTGAAAAAATAAATAAATGTATGCACTCTAAAAAAAATGTTCTCATTTGCAACCAAAATAAACATCCTTGATTATTATCAGAACTTTTCCACAATTCGTAATTTTTTCGCTTAGAAGATTTCCTTCAAAATTTTCATTCATTTTATTATTCATAAAATTGATCGAAATTCGAGAAATTGACTCTGCATACATTAAAACATTCAGATTGTGGCTCATCATGATTTTTGAGATAGGTACGTCAAAATACAATACTTATTTTACCAGAGGAAACTATTTTAATGATATTTTGAGAGGAGAATTTTTCACCAAAATAGATTTTTTCGCATTTTTCGAACTCAAAACAAAATTTTAATCTCCCCCCCCCCTCCCCCGTACAATAAAAAGTACAGAAGAATCATAATTTTCGAGAAAAAAAATGCCTCGAAATTATAATTTTCCTCGTAATTTTCATCAAAATATCATCACTCGGGAAGAGAGGGGAGGAGAAATAGGATAATCAAATATTTTGACTGAGAATAATTTTCTCGATTTTTTCAACTTGAAATAAAATTTTTGTTATTTCTTCATCATAAGCACCCCCCTCCCCTTGAAAATTCCGTTATAAAATTTTCTGATTCAAGCATATTTTCCCAGGTCCAATTAAAATTATATTAGATTTTGAATTACTCGTATTACGAATAATTTTTTAAAAGCAATGCAAACTTTATTCAGACACTTCATTTTCATCACAAAGTCAAAATGTGGGATGATTTGCAATAATTTTTGAATTTTTTTATAGCAATAAATTCCAATCATTTAATTTTTGAACTGATTTTTTACTAGAAAAATTCGAGATCATGATTGTACTTTTTCAAAATTGAAATTTTTCAGAACTTGAATCACAAATTTTGATAATTTTTTAAAAATTTTAAGCGGTTTTGGCCAAATTTAATTTGAGAGTACTCAAATAAAAATCAAACGAGATCTCAAAATATCATTCAATTTAATAAAAAAATTTTGAATTGATAACCTCAATTTATTCAAAATTCAATATAAATCTCTGACCTACTAAAATTATAATGAAATCCTAATTTCTGAATCAACGATTGACCCACTTCGAAGCTTTGACTTTTGTGATACGAAACCCCTCCACCCCTCACCTGATCACCTCTCCACGAAGACAGATCTACGCCAAACCTCGACCGCGGAATAGGTAAACCCCCTCCCAAAAAAAACTATTCGTACCCTTGCGTAACTGATCATGGCACCGACATCGATGCCATGCCACCAGAGACCGGTACAATTACTCTAAACACGAGTTACCAAACAAAGAGACGCCGGAATGTGGAATTAATTGGTTTAAGAAAAAATTACCTCGTAGAAGAGCCACGTGCTGAAGATGACTTGGAAAAGGTTGTAAACGATAAGCGTACGTCGTAATTCGAATGGTTTACGATTGGCCATCAATCGTGGCCCTAATACTTTCACTATATACACGTACGTTAAACATATGAGAAGCGTCGGCAACGGACTGCTCATTAGGAACCAACCTTTCGTTCTAGGATCTGCAAATGCCAAAGCCAATTCGCTCGTAATTGTGGTTTACAATGCAATACTTACGTAGGCTCATTTAATACGAGAACATACAGCAACATATTATACAAATACATACGTAAATAAATTAGAAAGAGAACGTATCTAGTTATACAGACGTATGTAATGTATAGGTGTGTAGCTGGTTTACTCGTATTTTTACGCGGCGGCTTCTACTTACCTCCATATTTGTCGAATATACTCTGGAAATTATCGTAAAGTTTGAGAACACCGGTCATTGTGCTAGATGAGATCTGGGTTTGACGTTGACGGCTAACAATATATTCGTCGTCGTACTCCTTAATACCTTCACCTATCTACTGCAACAAAAAAATCAGAAAAAAATACCAAAATTAAATTACGAATATCAACGGGATACAATTGGATAGAAAAACTAAGTATACAGTTTAAATATTCGTTTTATTTTTCAGTACAATAATTCAAGTCGTGCTGGATCGATGAAAATTATCTTTCGCTAGATTTTATTTTTAGACAAGGATGCTGAAAAGAGAGAGGAATGGAAGGAGAATAATCTCAGATCATTATTTTGAAGCGTTTTCTCAAAAGCGTACCTCTAGTTTGATAATTTTGCAAAAAAATTCAAAAAAGATCATAATTTTGATGAGAATTTTCAAAATTTTGTAAAAATGAAAAAAATTGGCAGAAAATAAAGTTGCATGATTGCAAGTTCAAAAACACAAAAACAATTTATTTTTCCTTTCATTTCATACTATTGCAGACAAGAAACACAAGATGGCTTTCAAGCTTCAAAAAGTACTTATTTCTAATGAAAAATAGGAGAGAGGATAATACATTGCAATATTTAAAAAATTACCACTCAATTCAAAAGAAATGAATAAGAACCAGAATTGAGTTATGGTGGGGGGGGAGGGACGAAAAATCAAAAATTTTTGCTTTTTAGACACACTTTCTGCACTTCCACTGTTTTTTTTTTAGCTCAAAATGCAATTTCCTCATTTTTTCTGAATTAAAAAGAGAAAATAAGGAGAGATGAAAAATTGAAAAAATTCCGAAATTCATCTGGAACTGATTTTTCAGAATTTTGGCTCAAAAAAAGTTCTCTTACTCATTTCATTTTTTCCAGGCTTGAAATTGAAACTCATTATTGGGAAAAAATACCAGAGACATAATTTTTTTAAAAATTCATTTTTTTCTACAGTTTTTGGCTGAAAACAAAAAATATCATTTTGAAGGGGAGGGAGGGGGACAAAAGTCAAAATTTTCCACTCATGATTGCTTTTTCAGATTTCTCTGACGCAAATACAGTTTTTCAGGGAAGGATAGGACGAAGAATCGAGAATTTCCGCCCAAGATGGATCTTCAAGATTTTTTTGGCCCAAAACCGATCTTCCCAATTTTTTTTTGTCCCAAAACTAATGACATCAAGAATTGGAGGAGGGTGGGCAAAAAAATCTATATTTTCTGCTCAAAATAGATACTCTGCATTTTTTTTTTTTTTTGAAAATTTGGTTCTGAAATCATTAAAAGTATAACTGTAAATAAATAGGGAGGGGAAAATTTCACAATTTCTACCTAAAGTTAAATTTTTATATTTTTCTAATAATTTGAAAATATAATTTTTTTCCTTTTTTTTAGACTAAAAACTAGAAAACATTTTGAAGGAGAGAAGGAACCACAAAATGGAGAACTTCTACCAGAAATTTTCTTCGGGGGGAGGGGGGAGCTTGAAGCATTTTTTTCTATTTTTCAGATTTTTCATATGGCATTAATGATGTGACATTGCATCATGATTTTATACCTATAATTTTTTCATTTTGAAAATCTCAAGAAAAATGTAAATTGAAAAATAATCACAAATTATATTCCGATGATTTAAAAGTCCATTTCAACCTATCAAAAAAAAAAAAAATCGGAACAGAACGTGATGGGCATGAAGTCATCCGGCATTGGGAGGGGGGGGGGCAGAATAGATACCTGTGATTTTCACAATTTTAAATGTCCATTGCCCATTCATTTCAATATTCCATTTTTTTTTTTTTTTTTCAGTTGTATCAAATTCTGATGAAACATTGATCAGTTTTGATCACAGATGTGGGGCCTTTACTTTATGAACAACCTTTGAATAGCTGAATATTGAAAAAAAAATCAGCATCAGAAAAAGCAACAAATCTCATAATCGATTTTGACCAATTTTGGCATTATAATTTGATAGGGGGAGGGAAGAGGAGAGGAGGGGAATTAAAAATTGCAAATTTTCTTTCCCGCAGAATTTTGTCCATTTTTTCATTCAAATGTTATTTTTAACAAATTTTTTTGCATAAAATCCAAAAACTTTCCAAAGTTTATCAACATTTTCGCAAATTTTTGCAAATTTTTCAATTTAAAATGCAATTTTGTCATTGAGGAGGGGATGCAAGTAGACAAGGAACCCCAGATTGCCCATTTGGCTTCCAAAATGCCCAAAACTGTTCAATGAACAATTTTTTATATCACAAACTGATCTGGCTCAAAATGATCTGCGGATCATTTGAAGGGTTTAAGCATTAAAACTCGACAATTTTTATGCCCTGTGTTCAGAAAATTTTCAATTTTTGATTCCTTCTCTGATTACTCAATCATAACCCTGAAAAATAATCAATTTTAGAACATCAATTCCCTCAACCCCATAAAAAATTCCAAACCTCCACACCCATCGATTCCAATTCCTCTCAAGGCAAAATGCTCTCAATCGTTTCCAAAAATATTTCCACCTCTCGTAGAATCGTGACAACCTCTCATCGGTAGAAAAAATGAACAATGGTAATCGATATTCGAACTTACATGATAAGAAACCCGTCATACCATATCGTAACAAATTCAATTTTAATTTACCACCAGTAAGGCTTTTTCGTTCGAGTACTTAAAAATAACTCTCGAGGGTCCAAGGGTGAAGAGAAGCCAGCACTAAGGGCGACCGTGACAACAAAACAAAAACATAAAACACCGACATCGACATCGACATGGATATTACGTAGCGCATCTTTCAACCTTAACCTTGACTCATTAGATGGATTTTTCATTTTTATACATTTCCTTATGGGAAACATAAATTTAACGAGTAAATGCAGGGTGTCCGGGGAGACGGTAAGAGTCACCAGGGGATCCAGTCCCACCAGGGGAAATTTTCATTCCGAGAATTGCGAGAAAAAGTAATACAGTCGGTTGATCCAATACGATCGGCGAATACAATAACGATAAATACATAAAGTGAGGCAAATTTCGAGCGAATTAATCGGTCGTCACGAGCAGCAAAAAAGAAAATAAAAATACACCTATCAATGTGTGGAATTTCACTGACTCTACACAAAACAGGCATTAATGATGCGGTAGCTGAGGCGAAGGTAAGATATCTATCTGTCTATCTTCATCGTTATTGCCCGTCGTGATTGACGAGACAGCTCGACCATTGCTATTTACAATGCTTACTAAATAGGATGAGATGTGTGACTAAGCATTGTCGTAAAAATACGCCAACGATTACCAATCGTAGTACCGTTTTGTATCTCAGAAATCTGCCATATAGCACCGATTATCTAGACGATTCCTTCTAATCAACACACTTTTCAACTCCCAAGTTTAAAAAAACTGAGTTTAAACAGATAATACGTAAAAAATGAATCAAATCATATTCATATTTTTTTTTCTGCAACAAGTCTGTTATTTCTCTCTCTCATCTCAACACCCTTGGTAATTTTGAAAACTCCCAGGGAATATAGCTCGGTCTCACGCTTACCCCTGGAATTACAATCCCCAGACGAACTAGGGTGGCTGAAAGAGCAATTACCAACGAAAACACGCAACGCGGCCAGAGCTAATTCACTGACAACGGCGGACAAATTGAGCCTAAACCGTGGTCCTAATTTCAGCTCGCGAAATAATCAAAAACCCCGAGGTTATTTTCAAATTTTTAATACGTACGCGAATATTGGGATGGGAAAAATCAATTTTCGGACTCGGCGACGGAGTCAAGTGTTCGCGCAGGCGTGTGGAAAACTACCCGGTCATATTACCTTTGTACCTTTCCTTTCGATTTCACTTTCTTCGGAGGTTTTTTACGTTTGGATGGTTTTAAAAAAAATGAAGAGTGAAATTGAAGATGTTTGCGAATTTGTTCTATCTCGAGATTTTGTACCTGTGGGGTGGGTTTGGCGTGAAAAAATGAAGGAATGGGTCAGAATTGATTTTTTTTTGTGAAAAAATTCGTAGGGTCAATTTCAGAGATCTCGAACTACAATCATTTGGACTTTGAATATTATTTAAAAATTAATGTAACAGAAATTTGAATTGAGAAAATTTGTTCGATTCAATTTTCTTATGGGAAAGAAAAGGGGTGAAAATATTCTGAATATTTTCATGAAATAAGAAAATTTTTAGAATAATAAATTTCTATATCTTGGTCAAAAATTGTTAGAAATCCGCAATCAGGCGTCTAATTCAGTGCCTGACGTCATTAAAATGTGACAATCAGAGAAGTACATCTAAGGTCAAGGAATAAGAGCAAAATTCCCGGTCGAAAATTTTTTCAGCGGAAGGCTAGAACTTCCTTTAGCGACGTCAGCCAGCCCAAGAATAAATTTTTAAATTCAAACAAAGGTCAAGTCTAAAATGTGATTTCATCAAATTAGCAAATTTAGCAATTTTCAGAAAAATTCAACTTTTTTGGTAGACCAGTATTTTTCAGACTTTCCGAGGGTTACGATTCCACCCTTACTCTGTAAAATTTGCATGATAGAAGTAGTTTTTTCTGTTAAAATTTTTGAAAAATATGACACCATTTTGGGACAACCTTTCAAAATTATTTTAGGAGCTAGGAGAATTATCAAAATATTTAAAACATTTTCAAAATATTTTAAACGAAGGTACAGAACTTTGAGGTGGATTCAAATCATCAAATCATGTAGATAAAGTGGATATTATTTTTAAACGATTTGACAAAAAACATTGAAACATTATTTGAAGAATTTGGATCCAAGCTCATGCATTTCTGAGACAGACCTTAATAAATTCCGGGGAGAACATAAATCACTAAAAATCTAGATCATTTGAAAAAAAAAATTTCAAAATTGAAAATACTGGAAAAATGAAAAAAATTGAAGATTTTGATAAAATAACAAATTCTCATTATTTAGCCAAAATGAAAAATTTCAATCAATTAGAAAATTTTGATAAAAAATATAAAAATTTTATTAAATTAAAAATTATAGTGAAATGAAAAATTCCGATAATTTAACCAAAATGAAAAATTTTGATAATTCAGGCAATGAAAAAATTTGCAAACAACAACAGTTTGCATTCGATAAAATAGAAAATTCTGATTGTTTGGCCAAAATGGAAAATTTTTGCATAATAGAAATCAATCCTGATAATTTGCGAGAATACGTAATTGGCGTGGAATCGCGAAAGATTATTTTAAGAAAATCTAGAACAATCGGATACAATTTTGAGACGACCTTCAAAACGTCTTGGGATCGTCGTAAAATATTGTTGATAATTTTGAATAATTTTTAGAGTAAAAGTGGGTCGAGTGGGAGGGGGAAATCACGCATTGCCACCTATACGAACTAATATAATTTTTTTTAATTTAAAAAATATTGAGAAATTTTAGCATTTTGGGACAACGTTTAAAAAATTTGGAATAATCTGGCATAATTTTGAGTTAAGGGGGAAAATTTTTAAAAAAAGGAAATTTTTCAATGATGAGACTAGGTACATATTTGAAAACATCTCCAGGGACCTGACTGAGGTCTGGCATGCCAAAAACAAAAATTTGTTATGGGCTTGTGAAGCATCTAAATAAACTTCCAGACAAAATTTCAGCCCATAACTTAAAGTTGGCTAGAGGAGGAATGTTTTTGGGAGGGAGGGAAGGAGGAAGGGAGGGGGTTTGAAATTTCAAAAAATCTTTTCGGATTCAAAAAAAAAACAAAAATCAAAAATTGAAAAAACTCTACAATTGATTGCGTTTAGTATTGGCAATTTTTGAAATTTAAACCCTGATAACTCTCTCCCAAGTCAACTTTGGAGGCTGAAATTTTGTCTCTGGAAATTTTTTATGATGCTCTACAAGTCTATGGAAAAAATTGATTTTTGGTGAGTCAAACCTCGGATAGGTCTTTTGTCAGACAATCACACTCTGCATTTCAAAATATTATTGAACCTATTATTATAAAATTTTTTGATCGATTTGAAGACTTTTAGGCAATTTTACTATAATTTCGGAACCTTTTGAATCAAACTTTTGAAAATCTGTCACTCTCAACCTCAATCAATGAGACTTTAAGTAAAAAAAACACCATCTCAATATCGAAACTCGATGAAATACAATAATTTACGAAACTATCCCAAACAATTCGTCCGAAATTTCACTCCCTCTCATTCTGCATTTTTCGCTGCCAATGCCATGCGAAAAACACGCCCAAGATCGCTCCGAAACAAACTGAAACCTCTTTTAATTAGTTTTTTGTAATTATTTCCAGATAAAAAAGATAACACGCGTACAAAACATTTCACACGTCTTCGAGACCGTCGTGTCGCGGATAATACTTCGCTATTCTTACGCAACCTCATCCATTCTCGCACGTTTTAAAATCCAAACTATAGAAAGAGAAAAAAAATTACGCGTAATTTTCAATCGCCGCCGAATTACTCCAGGTTAATATCGGTAGACCAAGTGAATACCAATGAAAATCTATCTCAAGTAGGATACGTCGATTTATGCGTAAAACGAGGTTATATTCGGAAAACCGTCCATGCCACCGCGATCAAGGGAGAAAAATTGGCAAAATTGCGAAATACCCACAGACGACGGCCGACAATCGGATCCGGACCGATCGACGGGTACGTTGCGTAACATACGAAAGAAAATTGTCACGCACGTATCGAGGAAACGACACACACGTTTTCGCAGCCGAGCTGGTCTGGTAATTACGTTTATATAGTTCTACAGCTCTTATCAAAGTCGAAGGTATCCTATGGCTTAATTTTTATCGACACGACCACCAACTGCATGGTGGAAAATGAAACGAAAACTCTTGAGAGTTGTAACGGAACTTGCTGTCTTCGAGTTCAATCGAAAAGTATGCAGTCAAAAAAATAATCGTTTGGTTGGAACGTTCTGAATCGCGATAAACGTCGATATATTCTCACGGCTGTGTGGTTCAAGATTGCATAACGACGAGCCCAGTACCGAAGTACATGTGTGTGAAGTGTGTGGACACACTTGACTTTCGTCGTATTGGAAATTACATAACGATGATAGGGTCGGATCGTCGATGTCGCTAAATAACGAGTAAATCGGAGGGAATATATTTACGTGTATGAATTTACAAGATTGCCAAAAAAAAAGATGAAAAAATGCAGAAATTTGGTGCATCTGAAACAAATAATTATGCAGAAGAATTTTTTGATACATATTTTTCATTCTTTGAATGGTATGATGAAAGTTGTAAAAAAATATTTTTATCAACAATGGACAAGCTAAATCAAAAAAATTTGGTGAAAATTTGATTTTTTTTGAATCAGTGAAAAAAAATGGCGACTTTTCATTGATTTTTACTTTAAAAAGCATCCATTTTTGCATCTACTTGCTAATCTGTCAAAAAATCAGTAATTTAAACAGAACCATAAATGAAAAAGTAACTGATTTCCTGAGCTCAGATTTCTCAAGTTTTTGTATATTGATTTTAATACAAAATCAAAATTTTGCCTGCCTTCTTTTTTTTTAGAGAAAGAAAGTTTGCCATTTTTTTTTAATGAAAATGGTAAAATATGAAGAAGAATGAGTAATTTTTTTGATTTTTATAGAAATTGAGAAAAATGCTTCTCAATCCGTTTTTGGTCTATTTTTTTTCATCAAGGAAACCAATTTTAAGAAATTGAGATTTCCAAGAAATTTTTTGAAAAATTACAAATTTTTTGTTAAAAATTGAGAAAATTGGTATTTTTTGTGAAAAAATGTATTTCAAAAAAAACATAAAAATCGTTCTTTCATTCAAAGTGACGAAAAAAAAATTTAGAACGAATTTTTTTTTCAATTTGAATTTTTGAATTTCAGTTTTATTTTTACGGAATGTAGCATTCTTCTTTCTTCGTTTTCGCAACGCTGCAGATTTCAAGCGAAAAATAATTTCTTCAATTCAAAAAAAAGGTACGATTTCATCAAGTTAGGTAGATTTAGATAGGTAGAAACTTGCTCAGTTGGCCATTGGATAGGTTAGGTCTCCAGTTTTTTGAACATTCCCTCAAAATCGTACAAAATAATTCAGATGAAAAAAAGTCTCACGAAACTGCATCAAATTTTTAAATTTTTTGATATAGCCTCGAAATTATGATAAAGCTACTCAAAATCTAGTGACCGTCTACGAAAAAATAGACCTTAGAAATCATAAATATACTTATTTCCGGATTTGGGGCCAGACCCCAAACCCTGAAAAATCAATTAAAACACTCAAGATTCCTTAGGATGTAAAACGAGCTCTCAAGTTGACATTTTGAGGAAAAACTTTTTCAAATTTTATTACAAAAAATACTCAACTTAAAAACTTGTTTTCACCCTTCATCCGGTTCCTTTTTTCGTGGACGGTCACCGCATCTAAATGCCTCAAAATTGTATCAAGCAATCTTGGGTGGATTCAAATTGTGTTTCAAAAATATATATGTACCATAAAATTACCTCTCAAACACGGTGAAATTCGTCAAAAACCATAAATCAAATAATTGCCTCAAAATTATTCTAATATGTCAGACAGCATTCAAATTTGTTCCCAAATTGATTCATAAGATTCCAAATTTTTCAAATTCCTTATCAAATCCCATAAAAATTTCCCTGAAATAGTGTAAAATTACCACGAATCAATACAAACATCTTCAATATTTCACAAAAATTTGGCAAGTATTATTTTTGAAATTTCTGTTTTTCAAAAATTTTGATTTTATTCGAAAATGTAAAAAGAGATATATTTCAAATTTTTCGATAGGAGGGAAAGGGGTAAAAAATGAATCAATTTCAACCAATGAAATTCTATCCCATTTTTTTGAAATCGAAATACAAAATTCTCCAAATTTTATCAGGGAGTCAAACAAAATTTTTTGAGAAAAAAGCTCGACTTCGCTTTACCTTTTTGAATGACTTTTTTGACAACCAACCCAAAATTTTTTGACCCCCTCGAAAATACTCTTCTTTTTCATAAGAAATTTCAAATTTCATGGATTTCTACGTACCAAATTACATTTCAAAGGAAATTTATTCAACACTAAAAAAGAGAAGATATTACGCTTTTTTCATTTTATTTTTTTAAAATATTTATCAATGATGAATTAAATTTTTATGGTTTTTGAAATTTTTTTAAAAAAAGCTTGACTTTTTGAGTAAATTAGAAAAAAAGCTCGACTTTTCAGGACCAGCTTAACCACTTGGCAAAAAGCTTGACTTATCAGACCAGCTTGATCTGTTAAGACACCCTTTTCATAGAAAATAGTCATCTTTTCCGCGAATTCAATCCAAAAAGAATGCAAATTTGTTATAAGAATGGCAACTTACCTTCTGCTGTCATCTCAATATTGTATTCTTTTTGCCTGCATTTCCCTACAAGTCATTCTTTTAAAAAATACATGCCTGAAATCTTTGAAATTGCCTTACTCAAAAACTTATCAAAATGTACAAAAAAATTAGAAAAATATCCCATAATTACTCAGTCTCGGTTCTACGAAGTCTAAATACTTGGAATACAGTTAAAATAATGAGCAACTTTGATTACATAACCTAATTTTACATTCACTATCTATGCCAGGGTTCCAGTGATTCATCAACAGGTACATTTTTCCAACTCAATTATCAATTCTGAAAACCATTTCCTTTCAAAATATTTCCTCATCCAGCCAATTTAATTCATTCTTGCGTTCTCTCAATCTTTCGTGCCCACACCTCGCGATCTTTAAAATGAGATAATTTTTCACGACTGCAATCAGTCACCAAATTAATTTTAAATCAATTTAGAACTGTCAAAATCTACACAATGATTTATGGTTTTCTGACAAGGACAAAATCTCCCTTACATCCCTCCTTTTCGAGCTGTAATCCAATGCACCAATGCTTCTGAAAATTTAACTTTGAAAAAATATTCCAATAGATTCAGACTTTTTACCACACTTGTGTATGGAAAAATTCGCCAAAAATTGGCAGATTCCAGAAACTCCGCGTTTGGAAATTCTCAAACCTCGTAATTCTTACGAATTTCGCCAAGACAACGTCAAAACCTTGGATAGATTTAGAGAAACCGCACGATGACAGAATGACATACTAACTCTAACTAGCATCCCGATCCGCCCCACTTCGCCGGTCATCAGCGCCGCATCTTGACTCGGGAATGCTCGAGTCCGACCTTGAATCGCGAAACGTACTCGCACAACTGAATCGACACGGACCATCGGCCGATACCTTTCTCCGCATTTGCTACCACTTAGCGGCGGCTCGACGCGACGCGTAATAATCGCGTAGCTTAGGCAATTAGTGAAAGCTACCAGCTACCTGAGTAGGTACCAGGCTCGTTATTCTTATCACTATTAATAATACAACGTTGCAATCAACGTACCGCGACGACCAAATAAACGTCCGCAGACCAGCCCTACGCCGGGGTACTTTACCGTTGAAATATTTTGTCGCAGCGCGCACACGCCACACATCTCACGCTTTTCTGTTCCTCTAAATTAGTCAAATCGTTTTAGTCACGCCACTTATTAGTTAGGTTAGGTTGGGAACCAGAGAATAAAGTATAGCCTTATAGTCGAGTACCGTGTACTTACGTACCTGTTGACCACCATCGTGATGTATGGCAGCAACGGGGGTACACTTGAGTGTGTTTAGAAAGTCTCAGCTAGGTAACAATTGGTATAGGTATAACAGACATACGTAATTCTTGATAGAGAATATTATCAACGTAGCTATATTCGACAAACATAACAACGCTCAGTTTGCTTTTGCCTTTCGCTTTATTTGATTTCATGATGAGGCGAAGAGATGCAAAAGAGTAGTATGAGAAAATTTGGTCGCTTCCTTGTTTCAAACTGCGTCTTTAGAGTTTAAGAGTGCCTAGCTATGGCGGCATATTTTGATACTGCTTGATTGGTACAGCTACGGCGAGACTATTGAAAAATAAAAAAGTTATTGCGATTTACTGGCATGTTTCAGGAAGCAATTGAAAAGTCCACTGTTTTATGTTCTGTGTGTGTCATTCGTCTCGCAGAAAGGTGTATTATAATTTTGACATAAGAAGATGGAGATACGATTGAAATAGAAATTAGAGCATGTTTAAAAGATATAATGAAACAGTGCATGAAAAAATTTGATATCAGTTATCAATGGGAGGGGGCAGATTTCCAAGGTGATTGCAAGGGATGTAAAGCATAATTTGGAGAAAAAATATTACATCAGTGTTTTTTCAGCATCACTAATCATTTTTCAAAATGACGTGTCATTTCTATTAAAAAAAATAAATGAAAAAAAATGGCAAAATTGACGGTAGTTTTTCGAAACCTCGAAAGATATTCCAAAATTGGGTTCACAGGTTATTTTCCAATATTACTGAAGATTTTTTAGAATTACCTGAAATTTATCACAATCATCTGTAATTTGCCAGAAGTATCCCTAATATTTCAAAATCACTCATTATTTCCCAAAATTACCCGTCATTTCCTAAAATTCCCAAAATTGCCGGTCATTTCCCAAAATTTCCGGTCATTTCCTAAAATTACCGGTCATTTCCCAAAATTACCAGTCATTTCCCAAAATTACCAGTCATTTCCCAAGATTACTGATCATTTCCCAAAATGACTAGTAAATTCCTTTTTAAAAATGACTAGTAATTTTTTAAAGTGACTGGTAATATTCCAAAATGACTGGTAATTCCCAAAAATTACTAGTCATTTCAGAAAATTACTGGAAATTTCTCAAGATGACTGATTTTTTTCCCAAAATGACTACTACTTATCCAAAAACTGGCTGTTTTTTAAACGATTGGTCATTTTTCAAACTTATTGATAATTTTGTAACCAAAAAAAAAGTATCTTCTCAAAAATGAATCATTTTTTCAAAGTTGAACTGGTGATATTTTCCCCAAAATAATGCTGATACGTAAAAAATACAGGAGGTTATTCCAATTCCGAGCAGTTTTTTCAAAAATACCGATGATTTTCCAAATTCCTCCTATATTTAAAAACAAATTACTGGTTCTTGTCAGTTATGACTTCAGACTTTACCACCTTCTGCCAAAATTGAGGAGTTCAAAACACGAGATGTGAAACAATTTTTTAGGTGACATTGATTTTGGGTCATTCAGAAGGAGTAGCGTCAAAGAGGAACCTTGAAATGGAAACCGATTTTTTACACCTAAGGGTGGATTCTATATTCAGGCTCAAATATATTGGATCTAACAGAAGGGTAAAATTTCAAGGAAAAAAAAAAGGTAAAATATTTCTTTTTACTCAAAATAAATCAGTGAAAAAAAAATCACCGCATTAGTGAAACACGGACAAATCAGAAATCGTTAAAAAAAATTATAACAAAAAAAGAAAAAATATACACAAAATTTACTCAAAATTAGTGAAATTTACGGAGGAAAGAAATCACAGATTCTGACTTCAGATTCGATTATTATCATTAAAAAGCACTGAAATACAACAATGAAGAAATACACCGAAAAATGTTAACTCTCATTTTAAAAAAAAATTGTGAAGATTTTCAGTGAAAGGCTGAAAAAAATTATTAAAAATTTTTGATGAAAGACTAGAAAAAGATATTTAAAAAGTTTAGTACAAAACTGGAGAAAAATCAGTAATATTTTTTGAATAAACTGAAAAAAATTATGAAAAATTTTCAGTGAAGAAAAATCTGCAGGTAAAAAAAAGTTTTAAAAAGTAAAAGGTACTCAGTGCATAAATTTCAGCGAAAACAAAATCAAGAAAAAAATCAACTAACAAATTAGCGAATGAAATCATTGGAAACCAATGAAAAATTACAAAGAAACATCAGTGAAATTCGCCAAATTTAATGAAAAATCCGTCATGTTGACAAAGAATCACTATCAATCACTGAAAATCATTGAAACAAAATCATAATTATTATACCAAAGGAAGAAATCAGTGAAAAAAATCTTTAAAAAAGAATTGAAAATTCAGTGAAATTGACGAAATTTACAAAATCGCTCAATAAAATTTACAAAAATAATACACGCTGAAAAATCAGTGAAAATTCACTACCTAAAAATAAGTTGATTCCTTTGATTTTTCTTGAAAGTGCTGAAGTTCCAAATTTTTCACAAGTAATTTTTCACAACTCTATAAAAAAGAGTACTCTCTCATTTATAAATCAGTAAAAATTTTCGAATATCACCGAAAAACAGTCAAAATTGCCGCACAGGAGAAAATCAGTGAAAAAATTTTCGCTAAAAACGAATCAGTGAGAAAAATCACTGAAAAATCAATAAAAATTCACTGAAAGTCAGCAAAATTTTTGAATTTAGCTGAAAAATCAGTGAAAAACTTTGAAAAAACATTGAAAATCTTTGAAAAGTTAGTGAATTTCGCTGATTTTTCCTGTGCTGCAATTTCGACTGTTCATCAGTGACTTTTCACTGATTCAGAATGAGAGAGTATTTTCTCGATCTTGAATTATCAGTAAAATATCATATCACTGAAATGCCAATCAGGGTAGCAGCACAGTGGACACAACTGAAACGGAATAGAAAATCTGCCAAACTGACTCGATTTCAATGAATAGATGATCTGGCAAATTTTCTTAATAAAGGGTATGGCCGGGTTAGGGGTGAATTTGGCCCTTGCTCCGATTTTCACTTTAACCCCCTTAAGTGGTGCCCCTTGATGTAAAAACATTCTAGAAAAATTTTTGACCCCCCAACCCCTTCCCTTTCGGAGATATGGCCATTTTATTGGCCGATTTTCAAGAATTTTTAATTCCAACGGAAGTGAACGAAATTTTCTGTTCTTTGGCACAAAGTTACATCTAGTAGAGGTGTATTTGTGATAATTTTTTCAAAAATTTTGGTGCACTTCTTCATGTTTTTTCGGCTATTTGAAGTTTTCAATCGTAAAAAACACCATATAATCGAAGAGCGACCACCCTGGAAAAATTACTTAAAAACGTGTTTTTTCATGTAGAATTTCGCTGTGCATTCGGTTTTGGCCGATTCTTTGAACTATGGGTCGAAAAATGCGAAAAACTGTACAGAAACGTTGTTATTTTAGCAGATTTTTCAAATTTTTAGCGTTTCACACAGAATGAAAAGGTGAAATGAAAAAACCAATACCATATTCGTGTTCAGCAGCTCAAAATACCCCGATAGACACCCTTTTTGCAAGCGTTTTGTTTGAATTTTCAAAATTGACTTTTTTCATTGATTTTTCATGGTAAAAAAGCTGAAAAGGGTGAATTTCGAGACCTCGAGAGAAACAATCTTAATCGGGGTATTTTGACCCACTGAACACGAATATGTGATTGGTTTTTTCATTTAGTTATTTCTTCTCTGAAAATTCACCATTTTTAAGTTTAGGTAAATCGGATCTTTTGGGCAATAAAATTAAAATGCAAAGTGATTAATGCGACATTCTTATCCTACGACCCAAAATTGGTCAAAAATTGAATTTTTCTGATTTTAGATAAAGTCACATTACATACGTATGCCAAATTGTTATGTATCGCACTTTCGTTAGGTTTTTGACATTGAACTGTGTCAAAGGGATACCTACAAAGCTGCGTGCCATTTTTTGCAAGTTTTTCACCAGCAGCAACATAGAAAATCAAGATCGAAAAAATTTCACGAGAACAAGAGCAGGGCATAAACGATGATTGGATTCGTTTTCAAATTCTTAATTTTCATTCTGGCATCTTATTGCGCCTCACAAAATTAATTCATTCGTTATTGATTATGTCATTGGGGGGAGGGGGTGTTGATGCAAGAGATACAACCAAAAATGAAAAACTAATCTCATATTTGTGTTCAGTGGGTCAAAATACCCCGATTAAGATTGTTTCTCTCGAGGTCTCGAAATTCACCCTTTTCAGCTTTTTTACCATGAAAAATCAATGAAAAAAGTCAATTTTGAAAATTCAAACAAAACGCTTGCAAAAAGGGTGTCTATCGGGGTATTTTGAGCTGCTGAACACGAATATGGTATTGGTTTTTTCATTTCACCTTTTCATTCTGTGTGAAACGCTAAAAATTTGAAAAATCTGCTAAAATAACAACGTTTCTGTACAGTTTTTCGCATTTTTCGACCCATAGTTCAAAGAATCGGCCAAAACCGAATGCACAGCGAAATTCTACATGAAAAAACACGTTTTTAAGTAATTTTTCCAGGGTGGTCGCTCTTCGATTATATGGTGTTTTTTACGATTGAAAACTTCAAATAGCCGAAAAAACATGAAGAAGTGCACCAAAATTTTTGAAAAAATTATCACAAATACACCTCTACTAGATGTAACTTTGTGCCAAAGAACAGAAAATTTCGTTCACTTCCGTTGGAATTAAAAATTCTTGAAAATCGGCCAATAAAATGGCCATATCTCCGAAAGGGAAGGGGTTGGGGGGTCAAAAATTTTTCTAGAATGTTTTTACATCAAGGGGCACCACTTAAGGGGGTTAAAGTGAAAATCGGAGCAAGGGCCAAATTCACCCCTAACCCGGCCATACCCTTTTACCAATTTTCAGTGAATTTCATCGATTTTACCAAGTATTTTTTTCGTTCCATCACACAGTGTGCAAAAAAAAATCATCAAATTTTGGTAAATCAGATCAGATTTAAAATATTTTATGTTTTCGACTCTTCCCTCTCCCCCTCTCCTCACCACTTGAAGATCAATGTTCAAAAATTCAATCGGATTTGAATTCAGCTCCTTTTAAAAAAAAACTTTTGTGAATACCCAACTTTCATATCAGCTTTTTACCTCAATTCATATTTTTAGCTCTCCTCATCTCTACCCAACAAATCCAAGTCCAGAAAGATCAGATTGGAATCCAGCTTTAAAAAATATTCGAATTTCACGCTTGCAAAATTTCAATTTCTTCAAACCGGACTATCTTTCACCTGAATTTTCAACTGCTCAGCCCGTTGAACATTTTTGAAATTTCGATTCACTCCTACCTCGAATTTTTTCGCACATTCTTGCTACTCTTTTACCCAAGCCCGATACACACAACCAACCTATGATAAATTACCACATTACGCTAAGGTCGCCGACATGGCGGCAGTCTAAATTAACCTCGTACGCCGATCTTAAGGAATTGGCCACTACACAGGTACCAGTCTCCGGTGTATTTCCGAATGACGCAGGTGCCCATACGTAACATAACGTAACGCAGCCCAGCCCTCCGCAGCATCGTTAAACTTGACCTATATAGACGACAATCGTTGACACCATCGTTGTGGCAGCGTTGATGATGGTCACAACAATACAAGTCCTCATCGGGCCAGTACATTTATACATCTGGTGGAAAGAACCGACGACGTACGATGAAATTTAATCAACTACGTGCTGATGACCGATTACACCTATTCTCAAGATCATTCTTAGATAGAAAAAAACGATGGTATTAGAAGATCTGGCAATAAGATCGAGATGTGGAGTAGACCACTGCACATAAAAATGCAGTTGCCAGTACACGTAATAACGAAAGTAAAAGTATACCGGGGCTGAGGGGGGTAAGAGGAGGGATAGAGTTACTCCGCGTGTGTATTACGCGAATCAAGGGCATCGAATGCGTACTTTAACGCGGCAGTGGCCAGATTAGATGATAATTATTGAGACTTGTACGTATATAATATGGGTGCTGCGCTGTTGAAAGACGGCTGTACTCAAACAGGCGTTACAGGTTCGACCGGAATAACAGGAAAAAAATTTCGTTTTCGATGAAAGAAAGAATAAAAAATAATAGATAACGATTAAGAAAACAAGTTCACTTCCTGACTGCCACAGCAGCCGCATTTTTTCACTAATTCGTTCACCTTAACCTTAACGAAATCTCGAACGAGAACCTAAAAAAAGACTCGAACAGCAATGAAATTCGATCGCCGATTAAATAACTACGTCAATTGGTGAACTGAGCAGCACGTGATGTCAGTACGCGACCCTGATGGAAATTTTCAACCCTTTCGGAGACCTGAGAAAAATTAGAGACCAACGACCTGGCAACCGAACAGTCACGTTTCGACCTTGGCGTTCATCTGGCGTCCGAACGCTTCGATAAAGAAACAAAACAATACCAAACGAAGGAAAAAAATAATCAAATAATGGGTGAAAATTACGCGTACGAATATTTCGAACGAAATATGACGAGGTGTTTGTGTCAACAAACCGGGCTATAAATTGATACCTACGGCTCGAGGAATGTTAAAAATTACCCAAGTAAGCGTTTCTAGCTGGCAAACCGTTGTGAAGTATTAATAATGGTAGAGTAATCTTAATCTATCCGATTTTAATCCGAAGACCAAATCGAATATGATGATCGATTGCTAATTTTGAAATTTGTATTGCTTCCTCTTACGTCATCAATTCGATTCTTTCATCTTTCTCAAAAAAATGGCACAAGCGGTGAGAATTTTTGAAGCTACCTATATCTGAATATTATTTCAATGACGTCACATTTTTCTAATGTAAAAATGGATTCGATTATCCACCAACCAAACTCATGATGGTTTTTTTCTACTCACAGCTTTAAAAACACTCTTCTCCTAAATTTTTTTCACTCCAGCTCAACTTCTGATCACCGTTCACAATTCACAATTTAATTTCGGTTTTCAAACGAACCCGAATGAAACACATTTGACACGATTTTTCATCTTAAATTTACCGCAATTGAACCGAAAACGAAAATTAATCTCGATCAAACACTTGAAAAATTATTACCAATGATGAACCATCAATAACGAACAAAAAAAACGAAAAAGAAAATCAAAACTGAAAACAATTCGAGCAATAAAATGAACTTAGGAAGTAAGAATCGGGCAGAAAACCGAACCAGCTCGATAACTGATTGAAAAAAAAAACGATTTTACGTATCATACGAGTATATAAAATATTGAAATTTACCTGCTGTTAGGCGTATAAATTAAAATACGAAATCGGATTGTCGATCCCGACACCAAGTTAAAAGTCCGATCGAAACTAAACTGAACTTAGTAAATGAAAAGCGCTATAAAGACGGATTTTCGGGCCGAAAAGCGATCCGACCTTCACCTTGTAAGGTCGCCAAGTTTTCGGGCCTAACCGGTGGGGGTGTCGCCGCCGCCACCGCTGTCACCAAGTTCGCCATTTATTTATCCAAATTAATAAGATCGAATACGAGTATCTATGGTAAAGCGAAATTCTCGAAAAAAAGCGTCGAGTAGGGAACGATAAAGAAAGAGGAGAGCGGAAAAAGCAGCCGAGCTACAATCGCAGATGGTTGTTGATTTTCTTGACACTGGTACGTTGAAAGAAAGCCGGTTCCGATGAAGGTTTTGCCAAATTATCCAATTCACGTAAACGAGCTTTACTGCGTACCGTTGCATGGGACACCCTTGCAGCCTTCGGTAGGAGCAGCGGAGCGAGGGGGTTGAATTTCACCGGGTAATTAATGCTATAGAACGAGTGAGACTGGCGACAGTTTTATGGGTAGATTGGGAACGAGTATGGGTAATGCTCGATTGGCTTGTCACGTGTGCTAGTCGCGCAGATGCTAATCTGAAAAAAATTGGCGAGGGTATCTGCGATGGTTTGAATTTGAAGGCTGCTTTTTTTCTGATGAATTTTCTTGGTTTTGCGTGATTCATTAGTGATTTAAATGAAAATGAGCCAATTTTTATCACTCTTAAAGTATTCATACGTGGGATAAACAGAGAAGTCAAAAGAACGATAAAAAATTCTCTCATTCATCAGAATATTACAATATTTTCTTCGACAGATTTCAATTTCTTAAAAATATCTTTCATCTTGATGTTATTTTTCTAATGTCTAATAATTGAATTTCAATCTTGTTGAAAAAAAAATGATGAAAATTGAAAAAAAATTCAATAAAAAATGTTGTAATCATATTTTCTCTTGATAATGAAATTTTCAGTGAAATTCTCAACTCCTTTCGTGACTTGAATTTACTTATTCATTTTTTCTCAAATTTTATCATTGTCCAATTTTAGAACTTTTGGAGGAATTTTTTGTTACCCTTCTAGCCAATTTTTGCTGATTATTTTTCAATTCACGAAGCTAAAGATTTATCAAATTTCAAACCTTTACAAGGCCTTTTTTTGCCAAACTTATTAGATTTTTGCTGACGATGAATCTCGTGTTTTTCTTCATCGTAAACCAAGATTTTCGTTGAAAATGCATTCTATTTAAATTTTATATTTTCAGTTGATTTTTTGGGATCTTTTTTTTTCAAATTTGAATTTTTATAGAAAGCTACTTGGATCTTTTTTGACCATCATCAAGTTTCTTTGCTTGGTCGTTCTTCAAGTTATGGAAAATGAATTTTGCAATATTTTAAAAAATTGGTAGAAATGCTATAAATTTTTCAAAAAAAAGATTGCACCCCAAATATTGGAAAAATTTGAAGAAATGAATCGAAATTTTGGAATTGGATGGTTTTTTTGATAATTTATGAAGTTGAATGCTCTTTTTAGGGCACTCAAATTTTCTATAATTCAAAGGTTAAATTTTCAGTGAGCTAAAAAAAATTGCAAGAAAGATTTAAAAATCAGGGAGAAAATGCAGATGGTTCAAATTACAGAATACTTCAACTCTGAATATACTCAAGCCATTAGGTACAAAATTGTTCCAAATTCTACTTAATTCAGAGACGAATCAAAGTTGACATTTTGGAGGTTAAAGCGGAAATTTTTCGGTTCAGTCAGCATTTTCCTCATACATATTTTTTCAATTAAAATACAATTTTGTCATAATGGAGAGGACCGGGCATCAAGTTAAATTTCTTGCTCTTTGTAACTCCTTCTCAGATCCAAAAAATTCTGACAAAATGTTCCAATTTATTCAAATATGATTTTCTTTGGCTTTTTTCAATTTTCCGAACAACTTTTTCCACACAACCACGGAAAAAAAATTATGGACACGAAGGTGAATGAGCATCAATTTTTTCAAGGAAAAGGGGTTAAGGGGTTGGATGAATTGAAATTTCAGTTTCACAACATTTGACCCGTCTGGAGAAAGAAAAATAGTGAGGGTTGTAGACAGGGAGGGTGGGGAGGAGAGAGGTAGATAGGAAGACCAAACAATTTTCCAACAATGTTCATCCACCCAAAAAATTTACATCTTCAAAAATTATCTAGCAAAAATGAAGAACATAGAAACTTTGGAATTTCGATTATTGTGTTCTTAAATTTACAAATCAGTGGAAAATTGGAAATTGTCGAAAATCACTGGAAAACAGTCAGAATTGCAGCATAGTAATCAATGACTTGAAAAAATTTTACTGAAAGAAAACGGTGTGATAAATTGCTGGAAACCGAAGAAAATTCAGTAAAATAAGAATATGTGAAATTTTCTGAAAATCAGTGAAATTATTTAAAAAATTATCTAACAGTTTGAAAAAACTCAGTGAAAATTTTGAAAAAAAATCAGTGAAATTTTTGAGAAAAATCAGTGAAATTTTTGAAAAAAAATCAGTGAAAATTTTGAAAAAAAAATCAGTGAAAATTTTGAAAAAAAAACAGTGAAATTTTTGAAAAAAATCAGTGAAATTTTTGAGAAAAAATCAGTGAAATTTCTGAGAAAAATCAGTGAAATTTTTGAGAAGAAATCAGTGAAATTTTTGAAAGAAATCAATGAACTTTTTGGAAAAAAAATCAGTAAAATTTTTTAGAAAAATCAGTAAAATTTTTGAAAAACACAATTTTTGAAAAAAAAACAATAAAATTGAAAAAATTGGTAAAATTGTTATAAAAAAGTTGATTAAATTTTCGAAAAATTGGCAGAATTGTTGAAAAATTGGTAAAATTTATCAATAAAGTTTTTGAAAAGTTGGTGAATTTTTTGAAACGTCAGGAAATTTTTTTCAAAATAAAAGTAAATTTTTTTCAAATTTCAAAATTAGTCAATTTTTTTAAAATTACCTAGTGATTTTTTGAAAAAACATTGGTAAAATTTTTTAAAACTTGGCAAAAATTTGCCGAAAATTCATCGACTTTTTCCTGACGATTCTTCACTGTGAGAATCGTATCGAGAGAATGTTGTTTCATTACATACTTCTACATTTATTCCTTCAACCAGGAAAATTCGAAAAAATTCTCCTTCACATTGGGAGAATTCAAAAAACTCAATTTTTCCTCCTTCAATCAATCCAACTTCGGTTTGCCCTTAATTTTACACACAACTTCTCAATCTTTTCTTATTTTTTTCAACAAAACTAATATTTGCCAAATACGAACGAAAAAAGTAGCAATATTTTTTCCTCTCATTCAGATCCATAATTCGACTCTTACATCAGATTGCATCTGCTTTCGCAATTCAACACGACACTGACATTTGGACGGAAATTCCAACGAGCCGAACTCGCCATTTAAAACAATCGACAATTAATGTACTTCGTGCATCGCATATTTCGCATACCATTTTGCCAATGTAACGCTATCAATGGATTTTATCACATCTCAGTCATTTGCCAGATACTTCGAATACCAGTTACTTTGACGAGAATAATATTCACTTCTGTTCCACCCTCCTTTTACCCTAATTCTGCTGCCATCGGTTATTCATTTGGTTTTCCCTTTTCACAAACCGAAGAGGCGAGTTAATCAGCATTTCCATAATCTACTTTCGGTCTACACTCCACAACATACCCTATCGACTATCGCACCGTTACAGTGCAGAATGTCTATAAGTGGAGCATCGGACGAGGCATGGCGGGGGTCTCCAACAATGTAAAATATTTCTCTACTGCAAACAATTACACTAATGAGCTATTATTTAATTTCTGTGTACACGACATTAACGGACAACAACAGCAACGATGGCACTACCGCGGTACGTCGATTCGAGAGTTGGGAGAATTCGAATACGATGCAGCCAAACGCAATGCTGACCAAGCTGACCGCGACGCGACGTATTTCGTCATTCGCCTCCATAGGCACCTTCGAGTTATAAAATAATTCGTGTTATAAAATTGGTACTCCAAATTTACGTATTTTTATTTCCGGTACCGACGAAAATGGCAAACCGGTTCGTTTACCTTTGAAACGCGAGATGAAGCGCAAGCTCGTTATCCTCCGAAGCAGTTTTCATGGTCAAGAATACACCAATATCTGCGCCGACTGCTACCATTTTTTTTTTCATTACCCCCTCGATGCCTCGAAATCAGGAACAACGAGAGCGCTACTGCAACCTCAGCTAGCACCGCCATCGTGGTGGCTGTCTGAAGGTAATCTCAAGGATCGCTTTTGCGCTGCTTATGGCTTCGACAAACCATTTCGTGCGAATCGACCTTATAATACGTACGAGTTGTCGAAATGTACATGCTTATAGATGTAATACGAGCTTGCCAACGTAGAATCGAGTACCAATAGGTACATATTTCATATTATCTCATGCTGTACCTCGCCTCTTCTCTTCATCTGTTTGGTGTCGATCGTTCGTCGCAGCAGTGCTGGGGCGCACGCTGGTTCGGTGGTCGTCGTCGCGGTTATGTAATGTTTTTACTTTTTTTTTCTTTCGATTCGACACGTCAGCGGTTCATATCTTAAGGATCAATATTCGTACGTTGTGGAGTCGTGTAATTGATGGGGAAAAAATGTACAAAAATGTGTCTTTTTGCCACCAAAATTACTCTCTCATTCTGAATGAGTGAAAAGTCACTGATGAACAGTCGAAATTGCGGCACAGGAAAAAATCAGCGAAATTCACTCATTTTTTAAAGGTTTTCACTAATTTTTTGAAGGTTTTCACTACTTCTTCAAAGATTTTCACTGATTTTTCAGCTAAATTCAAAAATTTTGCTGATTTTTCAGTGAATTTTCATTGATTTTTCAGTGAATTTTCATTGGTTTTTCAGTAAATTTTCATCGATTTTTCAGTGAATTTTCATTGATTTTTCAGTGATTTTTCTCATTGATTCGTTTTCAGTAAAAATTTTTTTATTGATATTTTGACTGTTTTTCAGTGATATTCGGTAATTTTCACTGATTTATAAATGAGAGTACTGAAAATCATTTTAAAAATAGGATCTGCGAAGAATTAGTCAATTTAGGTAGGTGATAGAATTGTAATTTAAAGAGAGGTGTGAAAAGAGGAAGAGATGAGGGAAAAGAGGAAAAGAAAGGGAAGACGGGGAGAAAAGACAAAAAGAGAGGAGAGAGAAGATATGATGGGAGGAGGGAGGGAAGGGGATAAAATAATAAAAAATCGCAAGAAAATTTTGTTCAATTGTCAGTCTTAATTCATCTGCTTTTCTAATTTTGGCATCTTTTCCAATCACCGGAGGGAGGGAAAAGGAATGATCAATGATTACAAGAATACAAAAAATTGAAGAAATTCAAACCTTCTTTCCCCATCGTTTAGGAAAAATTGTCAAAAATTCGGATCAAACTAAAACTTTTCAAAAAAATTACCCCACCCCCCCGCCCACCCATAAAAATCTGGGGAAAATATGAAAATTCTTAGGGAAAAAATCACAAAATTTCAACTTAGATACAACGAACTAAAAAATGGTATAAAATTCTTCAAAACTGTTCACTTTTCCTCTCTTTTTCTTCATTTGAAAAAATCTTTGCAAAACCTAATATTGGAAAAAATGCTACATTTTAGAATTTGTATCTTAATAAAGGAAATATTAAATTGAATTTTCCAAAAATTTCCATCGCCTTTTCTCCATTATTTGATCAAAAAACGTCAAAAATTTGAAAATTAGAAAAAAAAACAAGATACTCCCTCATTTATAAATCAGTGAAGAATTCACCGAAAGTAAACAGCTGGAAAAATTAATGAAAAATCAGTGAAAATTTGCTGGAAAATCAGTAAAATTTGCTGAAAAATCAATAAAATCAATTTTGAAAAATCAGCGAAAATTCGCAAAAAATTAAGAAATTTTGCCAAGTTTTCCTATGCTGCAATTCTGACTTTTTTTTCACTCACGGATTCAAAATGAGAAGTAAGCATGTAATTGGATATTTGAACTTGAAAATTTTCAAAAACTTACCAAAAACTGCCTCTGATTAAAACGAGCTGAAATTTGATTTTTTTCAAAGACATTCACTACTTCTGTTGTTTTTTTTTTTTTTCATTTAAAAAAATCTTGGCCAAAAAATAAGATAGATAAAAAAAACTGTGTGAAAAAGATAGAAAATTACCGGAAAACAGGCAGAACTAAAAAAGTACATCAACAAAGTCAAGATTCGTTAAAACGGCAGGAATTAAATTTTCAAAAAATCCGCCTTGAGAAAATTTGCAAAAAAAATGTAAAAAAAATTGAGGGAAAATCAATTCAAGTTGATTTTAATTAAAACAATTAAGACGTTAAAAATTTTCTAAAAATCTTAATCTTTTGTCACCCCTTCTCTTTTGAAAAAAAATTCTTAAAAAATTCCCTCAACTCATACAAACTAAAAATTTGGATTTCTTAAAAACTTTCTTTTTCGAACGTTTCATTTTCTCGGTTGGAATTCCACCAACGAACCGGTGATGATATCATCGCCATAACATTGTTAAAACTGTATCGGTGACCATGCCAACGGCTGATTGGTATGCTAATTTGGTGATTTTTAGTATTCGGAGCCGTAAGAGTCTTCTAAATACACCTACGCCCGGGGCTGTCATTTCGGACCTGTCCACCTCCAGTTGAACATAAAAAATATGTTTTATTTTCTATTTGAAATTGATACTTGGATCTTTCCTCTACAAAATTGAAGACAATTTCATTTCAAAATATATCTTTGTCCTTGTAATGCCCTAACACGAACATGCTAAATTTTCCAATAATCGCATATAAAATATTTACAATTATTATTCGAAAAACTGGATCTAATCATCTCAAAATTCTTTGCCAAAATCGAAACAAAATTTTTCTATTGTAAGAGATAAATCAGCAATTATGTCAAGTTCAGCAAGAGAAAAATACACTAAACAAACACACCTGTATCAATATGAACTGGACATGCCAAAATTAGAAGAATCAGGGTCACAAAAAAAATAATAACCGAAGCAATTGACCCGAAAATTATGTTAAAAATCTACTCGTATTTTTCTCTCGCATTGCGAATTTTCAAAACATCAATTAAAGATCCTTAAAATCTAAATGAAGCAATAAAGTGATGAATTGGAGAAAATGGAAGAAAAAAGGGTATTTTGAAAGATCAAAAAAATTAAATTCGAATTAAAATTTGAGAAAATAATAATAGATTTTAATTTAAAAAAAAAAAAATGAATTTCGAATCAGAAAATATGAATTTGAACTCAAAATACCATCAAATTGGAAATTTTCATCTGAACTCTTCTTTGTAAGTAATTACTTTTTTCATTTTGCCTCAATTCCAACAAAATGAGACAATGATCATAAGGAGCGATGGAGGGACCAGGTCGTTAAAAAAAATGAACTTCAGATATTGACACTTTGCACTCTTAATTTTCAAACTCCAGAAAACGTTGTTTTGGCCTCATTAATAGATTCTCCTTGAAATATAATTAAATTATTGCAAAATCTCGACACATGAATAATTCTGATAAATTTATAGAATAATTTAATTGGAATTCAAATAATAAGAGTATCTAATTTAAGTCCATTCGAAAAATTCAATTAATTCTAGTCTTAATTAAATACGAGTCGATGCCTCCAGGAATAAAATCACGATGAGAAGTTTCGTCAAGATATCATCAAAGGTGAATTTTTGCAGATTGTTAGGCACTTTTTGCTGCTCTTCAATGGCAGAAAAAAGTAATTCCAGACCAAAATTAATGCATTCGTAGACCAAAAAAATCCAAATAAATTGAGCAAAATACCAAAAAATTGGAAGGGGTGAAAAAAAATCTTCAAGATTTGAGAAACTGTGGTCATTTTTTTCTTCGAACTTCACAGTCACTTGACCTTTCTATTTCCATTTCAAAATCATTCTGCTTAATCAATGTCCAGGACATTGTTATGGACCCTGCGATGATCCAAATCCAAAAATTTTTCACTTTTCTAAAAATAGATTTTCTTGGGCAAAAATTCGGCAAACTAGATACCTCAAAAAAAATTCCTTTCGTTTTCATTTCTGCAGCCACGACAAAAAAAATGAACCTTTCACATCTCCACAACTCATCTCAAGTCACCCAAACAAACGAACATAAATTCGAGAATTTGGCACACTAACCCACGCTACAACGAAGTTCCTTTCTCCCCTCCGCCTCTTTCAACCTCGCAGCTACCACAAATCAAATCCGTTCTTTAATTGTCACACCTTATTTCTTTTCAAAGTTGGCAATAAACGTTTAATTACATGGTAATGGTAAGGGTAAAATACTCATACTAGCAGCTTACAACTAGTGACAAGTGACAAGCGACGCGACGCCGCGAAGAAGACCTTGCGAACGATGCAACGGCAAGAGAAAGATACTCGTACAGGTTTGCCAAATCTCTACACGTAATACTTAAGAATCGCAGAGCTAATAGATGTACTCGTATATTCGTATTGTATATTAGAAAAATTACTCGCTGGCTTGGTATGGTACATAAAACGCATATACCTATACCTACTGCTGCGAATCGACGAGTATACTTCGAACGCGCGAAGTATTATGACATCGTGCAAACGTGACCTCCAGTCTTGCTATACCTCGGTTCGCCGCGCCGCGACGTTTATTAATTCATTACGCGCGATTTTTCGCTTCGTTACTCGGCTATCGTACTGTATACCGCCTCCCTTAACCCTTCACTTTGCCCCAAATTCGCGTAATAAAGCAATCGTTAAATTCTTATTCTTCTCGCTATATGCCTATACGATGTATCGATTGGGAAAAAAATCGTCGACTGGGAGGCAAAATACGCCCTTATAAATTGAAGCTGTAAAATTATAGATGGGGTAAGGGTGAGGAATCCTTGCCTTCATCTATTTTTTTTTTTTTGAAAAAAGGAATATGTGTGGATTAAATTTGAAAAAAAAATAGGAATGTAGCACGTGCACTGTGTACAATTTTTTATGAAATCGATAGTGTTTACTTGGGCGAATTGTCGAATGAAGACCAGTGTACGAAATGCCACTGTCATTAACACCTTTTGTAGTCGAAGGGTTAGGCTCGATGGATGAATCACTGAGATTCAAATTTACACGTGACATCCTATTTTCTATTTTTTATCTTATGTAATTTTCACGAAGATAATACTTTGGGTTTTTTTAGGAGGTGGAGGAGGAGGGGGAGGTGAGAATGCAATACCAAAATATCTATCACCAAAAAAAATATATTTTAAAAAAATATGTATCATTTGGAAAATTTTCTCCTCTTCTCTAATTGAAAATGAAAAATTTGACCATTTTTGGATGGATATTTCATAAAATATTCTCGATGACGATTTTAAGGAAGGAACTCACCCCTCCTCTTCCATAGCATTGATTTAAATTTTCTTTTCTCTAGAAAGCAAAACTAAATTTTACATTTTTTTTTTCAAAAATTGTTAGCTACTGTACAGATGCACTAGATTGAGCTTAAACATGGCAACAATTTTTTCTGGAGATTAGATCTTCCTTTTTACAATTTCAACTTCCATTGATGTAGATGATTTTAAAAACGAAAAACCAGATTTTAGGAATTTCAACGATGCGATGGTGAAATAAGTTTAGAAAAAATTCTGCTATAAATGTCCAATTTTAATCCCTTTTGCTCCTCATTTATCCTCTTAATATATTGTCAACTTCAAATCATATTTTGTTGAAAAATACTCAAAATTGATTTTCGCTTTGATTTTTTTTTTTGGTACAAGAAGATATTTCGAGACAGAATCCTCTTCTTAATAAAAAATAAATTTCAATTTAAAAAAATTTTCATTTGTAGTTCTCCCAGCTTCTTCAAAAATAATCTATTTCCGGCCTTTTTTACAAACGGAAGATGAAGATTTCTTTTCGGATAAATTGATCAGTCGAATGAAAACTTTTATTAGATTAATTGCTGCAATTGCAATATCACACAGCTGAATTTTGCTGTAATTTTGACCTTTTTTTTTTACGAGCATCAATATTTTGGAGTTTCCTCTTCCTTTTATTACGAATGAGTTGAAAAAAAATGATCAGGAGAATTTTGCTAATCGAGTTTTAAAAATGGCGGAAAATTGTACAGAGAAGAATATTTTTTCAATTTTCCATTCCTCAAGCAACGCCAACTTTGGTTTCCTCCTAATTGATTGAAAAAATTTCAATACCTACTCTAAATTAATTTCATGTTTTTCATCAAAACGAGTTTTGAAAACGACGAAAGCGTAGAATTTTTCCATTCCCCAATAATGTCGCCAAATATGGTAATTCAATTTCTCGCCAGAATGGAAAATTTTTGTTTATTTTTCTACAGCAGCAAATAATTTACTACCAATTTTCAATTTTCGAGTGATTTTTGAAATTTTTTTTGAATGGACTGTACGGAGAAAGCCGACAAAAAATTCATTTTTTTAAAACTAAAATAGCAAATTCCTTTGGTTTTACTTCGCTCAAATTCTCAGATAAAAATTAAATTCATTTTTGAAAGTGAGAAAGAAATCCAATTTTCGTATTAAAAAATGTTTGAAAATGAGACGAAAGAAGACTTTTTTTCATTTCAAAAAAAAGAGAAGAAGAAAACAAGATATTTCTGTTAGATGATTGCTCTCAATTAAGCAAAAAAAAAAAAATCAATCAAGTTTTATTCAAAAAAGTATACTTATGTGTAAAAAAAAAAAAAAATGGATATCAAAACAGTATATTTTGTGACCCTGCCGGAAAGAAGGGCCCTAGAATGAAAAATGAAAAAAATTGTGATGTTTTTGGTTCCACTTTTAATATTACTCAGGTAGTAAAAGTGAGTCCTTCTCTACGGTGGGGTCACATTTTTTAAATTTTTTTTCAAACTGCAAAACTTTTAAAGTTTTAAATTTACTCAAACTTGAAAAAAAAATACATATAATAAAAACGTAAAAATCCTCGAGCCAAAAACACCGCCCCCCCCCCCTCCCCCGGAATACAGAGATGCTCTAGCGCTTATAATGCTTATAATCAAATGTCCGAAATATTCAACTGCTATTTCAGAGAATTCTTTCCTACATCAGGAAGAAGACCAATCAGAAAAGCTGAAAAATTCAGATTTCAGATTTCAAGCGACCAATTTTGGAAAGAACATTTTCTCTGCCTAAAAAATATTAAATTAATTGCACCGAGCTGATGAACATTTTGAGGTGTTTTTTTAAAAAATATTTTTGTCTGATTTGATCAACTCTCTCTTCTCAAATCATGAAAAGTCACTAAAAAAAAAGTCAGAATTGCAGCACAAGGAATTCTTAGATTTTTAGAAAATTTTTACTGATTTTCAAAAGAATTTCACTGATTTTTCAGCAAATTTCAGATATTTTATTTACTTTTCAGCAAATCCTCACTGATTCATTTACAATGCTGCAATTCTGACTGTTTTCCAGTGATTTTCGATAATTTTCAGGGTTTAATATTCAAAATCAACTTCAATGTGACTGAATAAAGCTGAAATCTGGTAAAATCGAGTCCTCGAAGCCATTTCTAATTTTGTACTATTCCGTTCTGATCAATTTTTGTACGCCACTGAGCCTTATTTCGAAAGAATACCATTGGATTTTCACCAAAATCAAAATTTCCAGCTCCGATCCAATGTATGGTAACTGACCTAGAATGCAGGAAATCATCTTTTCGAATACATTTCGAGTATTTTGAACATTTTTTGAAGTACTTCAACTCTATTCAACTTGTCTTCACTCAAACTACCAGAAAAAACACACTTTTTTCAACACGTTGGTAAATTCTCACAATGAAGGCGTTGGTCTTATCATGGAAATCATCTCGACACCGATGCTAACCAACTAAACTCTTCTATTTGTCAAACGAACGCCAAACAGGTATGCGTGTTCGCTTCTTAATATTTTTACATAACCTCGGTTAAGCGGCAGCGTTGTAACAATCATCGCGCGGCGCGGTTCACTTCGGTGCTAATTACACAGCAGAACTACTTATTCTTTTTTTAATACTTACGCGCGTTTTTAAATTCGCACGTTTTCGACAACACGATTATATAACAATCGATATAGGTACTAGGAAAAAGGGGGCTGAGAGGAAGAGGCACGAGGTTAGCTGGGGACTCATAACGAGGAACAAATAGAGACAGTGATCGTATCGTGTAACTCTGGTCAACTCGTATTTCAAACAAACTCGTCCACGTTCACTTTTCAAAGATCGGTGTGAAAATTTCTAAAAATGGGTAGAAAATAATCGATATTTCGAAGTTGAATGGAACAGTTGGGCGAAACGAACGACGAAAAGGTGCACAGGTGATCTGGTCGTTGTCTTAGGATAGGATTCGTTGAACGATGAAAACAATTCAATTTCTTGCTCGCATACGATATCAGCTCCAAGGTCGTACGTCGTTACGTGTCGAACGATGGTTCGATGATATGAATCGAAAATGCAGTGAGTTTCTAAATTTTACCATCTGTGATATAATTTTGGCTCAGAAATTCAATTTTTGATTTATTGATAAAATTTTGAGCTGAAAATCATTTTCAAAAAAAGGAAAATATCGTAGAAATTCTGAAAGAATGATTGATTTGTAGTCAGGGCCCCTTTAGAGGGCACAATTGGTCAATTTTAGGCCCTTTTTTGACTAAAAATTGATTCATTTTTTGATTTGGATCACACTTTGAATTTTTGAAAAAATTTAAACCTGTTTTGAAAATTTTCGACGATCGAACCAAGGAATTTATTTATGGTCAGGACCCCGTTAGAGGAAAAAATTGGTCGATTTTAGTCAATTTTTGAACAAAATTTGGTAATGTTTTGATTATGGATCACTTTGAAGTTTTTTAAAAAAATTGGAACCTTATTTGAAAATTTTCGACAATCAAACCAAGGAATTCTTTGATCAAATTTATAAATCTATCTTCGACTAACAACCCCAATTTGGTGAAATTTCGATGATCGAAGCTCAAAATGATCCCAAAAAAATATGGATTAGATGAAAATTGTATAGAGATGGTTGATTCTCAATTTTCTAGTTACCAGAGTCCTTTTTGGAGGGCATATTTTGAAATTTTGACCCATTTGTGAAAAATCGTAGATTTTTTCTCGATATAAATCAGCTTCCTATTTTCTTTCAAATTAATTAACCTCATTTGAAGATTTTTGACGACCAAATTAAATGAATTTTTTGATCAAACGAATAAAGAAATTTTTGACCAACGACCTCCAGTTGGTAAAATTTTGATGATCATGGCTCAAAATGATCTCAAAAAAAAGTACATCGCATAAAAATCGTACAAGAGGAATATTTTCACTTTTTCAGTACTCAAGGTCCTAATGAAGGCCAAATTGGGACATTTTTAGGGGTTTTTGAAAAAACTCGAGCCATTTTTCGATACGAATCACACTCTGATTTTTTCCAAATTGATAAACCTCATTTTAAGACCTCCAACAATCAAACTAAGGGATCTTTGATCAGAGGAGTAGAATTGTTTTTGACCAACGATCTCCAATTAGTAAAATTTTAATTATTTTGGCTCAAAATAATTTTTAAAAAAGGGAATTGGGTGAAAATTGTACAAAAATGATCGATTTTCAATTTTTAATCACCCAGAGTCATTTTGAGGGCAATTTTCAAAAATCTGGCTCATTTGAGATAAAACTTGAATTTTTTCGATACAAATCATGCTTTGATTTGTTTAAAAATTGGCAATCCTGCTCATTTGAAGACCTTCGATGATCAAACCAAGGAGTTTTTTAATCCTACAATACTCCTAATTCCGACCAGCAAGCCCAAAATCTCCGAAACTCTCAAAATCAACACACCAATTGACTCCTGGGACCTGTTGCCAACAACTCGACTCGACTCCACAAGGGGAAAAAATTGAACAATTAGAAATACGTCACAAACAAACCTGGAAGAGCGGTTTTAATACACTATGTGGGTACACGGTATCGCCGGCACCATATTCAAACTTGTTACACATTACAACAACAGGCCGCGTTTAATATCCGACATTCTCGGGCTAATTAATTAATCCGACGTAAACATCGATTTGAAATTCAACTTCGCGCACATTACCGCTGTAAAAAAAATTCCGGCCAAAAAAAATTTTAAATCGAAAATCTAGATAACGAATATTCTGCCTCCCGGTGGAAAAAAATTTATCTCTGAATCACTCTACGATAAAAAAAATTTACGACGAATGAAAATTTACGAACACAGGAATTAATTTACGATCGAAAAAGTTGAAAAAAAAACGATCGAACGAACTCTCCGCCGGGACGCGCAATCAAGCTCGAAGCTTACACTGTACTGAGTACCTTGTGATACTCTTCTATCGTGACACACTGACACACGATTTAGGTGGCGAGCAGCGGCAGCGGCACTGAAGAAGAGACTGCCGCCACTACGCGCCGTAGAGACTAGTTCGCGGGGTACCCCGGTCCGTCCGGCGCATTCGCCGTCACCGTTTGGGATTTTGGGAATTTTTTTTACCGACTTGAGCTTCCCTAAGCTTTAAATTTTGGTAACATATGTTAGAAAAAGGCAAACTATGTGGTAAGAGTGAAATCATTGTAAAGGGTTACGAAACAGCAAAGGGATATCGGATTATGAATTGGTCAAATTAGCTTATCACGTGAAGAAGTCGAATAGTAGCCTATTTATAGAGTAATCGAATCGAAAAACAAACGAAATTGATTGAGGAAAAAAAATGAATGAAATATACTTCCACATGGCTGTCGATGTCGTTTCATTAAATACAATCGATCAAATTAATAAATCAAGCTGTATGGTTGAAACTGAAAAGGAAAACTTTAAAAAGGCATCGTTACTTATAAAGAGCTAACGAACGAGCTGCGCAAACTTTGGTAATGTTACATGTTAAAAGATTAGTATAATTCAGCGCCTCAAATATCCATTGGAGGCACGCGATCGAACATCTAAACCTTATCTCATTACCTTAATAGGTTAAGATACATTGACCTATCAACGATGTATTTTGGGAAACGAACTGGTAGGTACGAATTCAGGGTGGGGTAAAAGATACAACCCTGAATTGGATTAAAATTCGCAATACTCGATAATACTGGATTTATA
>CM076241.1:22602725-22623725 GCA_038380155.1 Pseudococcus jackbeardsleyi | reverse complement strand
GCTGGTAGTGGTAGCAAAATTTCTGCATTCTGCGCCGAACACCTGGTGGAAAATGTAGGTGAATGTTTCAATTAACGGATGTAAAGAAAAGTTGCTACGATACGAATCATTTTTCAAGTAAGTTGCCGTTCAAATATTAACAACAATAACAAAGTGGTTATGAAGGGAAAGGGGGTAGCGGAGGGAGGTATAGAATCAGTACTAGTCGTTATCAGTTGCGTTATCAGTTGTGGAGTAAATTTGGTTATTTAATCGTATTCATATCAGTCGTATTGGAATTGTCGAAATTTTGTTAAAATAAGTCAGGTATAAAAGTAGTCAAGTTCAGTTGTGTCGCGTGAAACGTAGTTATTAAGCTGGTAAGGTAACGAGTCAATTTCTGTAGTGTAACTTAGTTGGTTCGTTTTTGTTGTAAAGTTGGTGCTAAATAAATTTAAACTGTGTTGTAGAAATGGATGTAAAATTTGCGGAATTGTCTAGACGTCAGACGCAGTTGGAACAAGAATTGAAGCTGGTGTTCGAGGAACGTGAAAAGTTAGCGAAGCAGTCGGAGAATCGATTGAGCGAACTTAAGGAGTTGTGTAAATCGTTGAAATCTGAAATAGCGCAGATCAAAGTGAAGCTGGAGACTCGTATGGCCGAATTGATGCAAGCTACCGAAGAAATGGAAAAAATTGAGGTTACGATTTCGAATCATACGTTAATCGCAGTTGATAGTGTCGAAAATGTAGTTATTATGAACGAGGTCGACGATGACGGCGGTGAGTTGGACGTTGATAGTGGAGAAATTACGATGGAGGATACCGTTGAAAGTATGGATTTTAATAATTTTGTCGTTTTGATCGAGGATATTGTTGATGTTATTTCAGACGTTGGTAATGCGAGCGAATTGCCTGTTAGTGATAATGTATGTAATTTAAACGGTGAAGATTCTGTTAATAGCGGTGACCAAGGTACCGGTAGCGCTGATGAAGCTATTTCATCAGTCGATTGTAATGATTCGTCAGATTCTGTAGGAAGTAATAGTAATAAGAAACGTGTTAGACGGCTTGGTCTGAAGCATAAAGTTAAACGTGGACGATACACAGCGGTGCCGGTTGCTGATGTGGACGTTGCTTTGCGGAATTGTTTTCGTGTTATTGTTGAGGAAATACATGACAGGAATTGGTATCAAATGCAAGCAGACGGTCTGAAAGTGGACTTGTTGTTGGGTGACGTTCTCAGCTATTTCGATGATCGTGATAACGAGGCTGGTTTAATGAAAAGTACATGAAAATTTTCTTTAATAAATGTTGTATTCGAATTGAAATTAGATAGAATTTATTGTGATTTTTTTTTCAGATAGCTGTTTCGCCTACAAAATTATCGACGCTTTTGATGAGGTATTTTTCATCGCAGAGCATTTGAAATGTGTGTATAAGTTGCCTCGAGTAGCGAAAAAGTTGTATAAAGCGGTCTTGCAGGAAAAACGTCTATCGATACCGAAGGTTCGTCGTCGTCGCTGTATTGAACGTGTAAAACGGTCTAGAGTGTTATGTCAGCTGAAAGTCGATTGATTTTTTCTTTTGTTGATTTTCTTGTTTTTGTTATTGTTTATGTTTTTCGTTTATTGTTTGTTATAAATAAGTTATTTATTGGTTTTGAGTAATGTGAATGTAATTTTGTTATGAATATTGATTCTTCGTCACGACAGTACGACTGTGTTTTTTGTGTATAGTAGTATATTTGGATTTGGATATTTGGTAATGTAAGCTGCAATTTTTTTTGAATATTAGTATAGAATAATTTTCGACTACGACTGCGTCTTTTGTGTATATTATAGCTGCAAAAGTTAGTATTGTAATTTCCAATTTTTTGTTACCATTTTTTGTTAGTAGTTTAAGTGTTGTAGTAATGTTAAATTGACGATTTGTTAATAATTGGCCATCGAGGGAGTAGTTTTTCAATCAATCGTTCCTCAAAGACTCGATTGAAAGTGCCATCTGGATTATTATTTGTATAGTTTGAAGTAGCAGAGATAGGTATTGTGATAAAGTTGGAACAATTCGTAACGGTTTCACGTGTATTTGGATATCGGAGTTTATATTGCGCAGGTAACTTTTTATTTATTATTGGGAACAATTTTAGTCGTTACAGTTGTACTTTCTACGGTTATTAATTTCAGAAATGGCCGAAACAGCGATGTTCTAGAGTGAAGAAACTTGTTCGGTTGAGCTACATAGTAGCCGTTAACTACGATCAAAATTGTCGTTGAATCAGCTGTTATCGTACTACTTGCTGTTTCTCCATTTATAATGCATCGGTTTGGCGGAAGTACAGAAATATATAAAAATGGACTATCGACATGATGTGAGTATTCCGATGAACCTTCGAAGCTGAATAAGAATTAGTTTTATTGGTTTAGTTTCTGTGATAGACGAGTGTAGTTCGAAGTACGTCTGCTAGAGTTACCAAAACGTAAATTTTCTGCCATTTGTACGTAGTTTTATTTGTTTATTTTTATTAATAATTGTAAAAATAGTTGTTGCTATGTTGCAGATCATGTGATACGAAACCGAAGTTTGGGAAGGTAGACACTTTCTACGGTTATTAATTTCAGAAATGGCCGAAACAGCGATGTCCTAGTGTGAAGAAACTTGTTCGGTTGAGCTACATAGTAGCCGTTAACTACGATCAAAATTGTCGTTGAATCAGCTGTTATCGTACTACTTGCTGTTTTTCCATTTATAATGCATCGGTTTGGCGGAAGTACAGAAATATATAAAAATGGACTATCGACATGATGTGAGTATTCCGATGAATCTTCGAAGCTGAATAAGAATTAGTTTTATTGGTTTAGTTTCTGCGATAGACGAGTGGAGTTCGAAGTACGTCTGCTAGAGTTACCAAAACGTAAATTTTCTGCCATTTGTACGTAGTTTTATTTGTTTAATTTTATTAATAATTGTAAAAATAGTTGTTGCTATGTTGCAGATCATGTGATACGAAACCGAAGTTTGGGAAGGTATACTGTAATAATAATGTAACGAAAACTGTCATCAGATCAGCTGATACGAAACCGAAGTTTGTAAAGGTAAATTGTTATATTAATCTATATAAAAGTGGACTATCGATGTAATGAGAGTATTCCGATGAACCTTCGAAGCTGAATAAGAATTAGTTTTATTGGTTTAGTTTCTGTGATAGACGAGTGGAGTTCGAAGTACGTCTGCTAGAGTTACTAAAACGTAAATTTTCTGCCATTTGTACGTAGTTTTATTTGTTTATTTTTATTAATAATTGTAAAAATAGTTGTTGCTATGTTGCAGATCATGTGATACGAAACCGAAGTTTGGATAGGTATACTGTAATAATAATGTCACGAAAATTGTCATCAGATCAGCTGATACGAAACCGAAGTTTGGAAAGGTAAATTGTTATATTAATCTATCGAAAACTGTCATCGTTGAATTGAAAAAGGTATTTTTTAGCTTCTTCTAAATCAAGTATATTCGATTCTGTACGTATTATCAAAAAAGATCAGACGATCCGAAACCTAAGTTAGGAAAGGTATATTGTAATATTAATCTACCGAAAACTGTCATCGTTGAATTGAAAAAGGTATTTTTTAGCTTCTTCTAAATCAAGTATACTCGATTCTGTACGTATTATCAAAAACGTAAATTTTTTGTCATTTGTGCATAACCTTTTTTCAGCTTGTAGTACGATTACAATGATTTCATTAGTTGTTTTGATGTGATTACGATTCATCTGTAGTAATCTGATCGTATAAAGTGTCATCATCGAATTGAAAAAGGTATAATCGCCGGCTGCTGGACAATCAGATGGAACGATGAGCCGAAGAACTAGCTGTAGTCGTTAGAATTTAACGTTAACGGTTTGAAACGAGATACGTAATTGTTATATGGAACGAATGGTCGGCGTAGCTGTGATAATAATCATTTTCGTCAACGATGATCAGTTTGCGTAGAAGTACATGTATCTATCGTAAAAAAATCCGATGCGAAGGTGCTAGTTTAGTTGGTAAGTTTACGAAAATGGTGCAGAGATGTCGATCGAATGGTTTACTATTGTCGGAGTGTATTGAACAGATCGAAATGCCGAATTGACTCGAATAAATGTAGTTTTAATAAAGTGACGTAGAATTTAATTTTTATATTGTTGTTTCTGTTTTACAGAAAATGTTGCTAACAATTTTTACCGTATTATGGAATCCATCAGGATCAGGATTGTAATTCGACGGAAGAAAATTTCGAATATTTGCAGTTTAAAACTGTCAGTGGTTGGCATATATCAAATTATTTCTTGATCAATAGTTTCTACTACTGGAGAAGAAAGTTTTCGAAGAAAAAGAAAGAACGGATGCGATGGTGATGTGAAAAAATGCTGGTAATAGTGAATGATTGAATATTGTATATCGAAATTCTGGAAGAAGCTGTATACCTGAATGCTATCGAATTGTTTTATTACGTGTGTGTTGCTGTGATCAAATATATGTTTAATCGTCAGAATATATCGTGTATGGTTTGAAATGAGATACGTAATCGTTACGGAATGAAGTATAAAATAGTCGGTGCAGCTGTGAGAATTAGATTCGTTATTGACGATCATTTTGCAAACGAGATGATGTACAATTCGTATAAATCGATTTTTGAAGAAAATTCTTTTTTTTTTTAATTTTTTCATTTTTTCTGAACAGCTATGAACTTTACAATGTGAGAAGTAGTTTCGTTAACGATGGTCAGTTTGCAAACACAAAGATGTACAATTCGTATAGCAATTTTTGAAGAAAATTCCTTTTTTCTTTAAATTTTCTCCGAACATCTATAAACTTTTCAATGAAGTTTTTGGCAGTTGACAAAGATGTACAATTCGTATAGCAATTTTTGAAGAAAATTCCTTTTTTCTTTCAATTTTCTCCGAACATGTATAAACTTTTCAATGAAGTTTTTGGCAGTTGACAAAATTGAAATGAAGTTATGATGATAGTTACAATTTATCGGAATATTTTTTAAAAGTTTATTAAGAAAGTCGTAATATAAAAAAAAGTCGACGTTACAGAAATAACATACATAAAAAGTCGTCGTTACATATCGAATTCGAATCAGTATTTAAAAAAAAAAAAACGAGAATCAAGCTGTCTCGTTTTGTTGTTGTTGTACTTGTTGTACTTGTTCTTGTGCCGGTTGCAGGAGTTTTTCGACCAATTTTTCTGCGGATGTGAAATAAATTTCGAGCGTTTCATTATATACGGCTTTTAAAATCGGCGATTTCTGAAAGAAAGAAAGAGAATGTTAGTAGGAGTAGTGGTTTGAGGGTAAACGAAAGAAAAGAGAACCCACTTCGTTTTCCAATTTCCGTTCCTCGTTTAACACTAGTTGTTTTAAGGTTTCTAGTACCGTGTAATTTTGGTCTGCTTGAGGTATTTTTTTATTTCATCGATAAGTTGGTGAGCTCGCAGCGAGTACTGTGAAAAAAGTAGAAATAAAATATTAGTAATTTGAATAGAAGCGGAAAAGGAAAAAGTAGAAGTTAGAAAGTAGAAGCAATTTGAATAGCACGTGGAAAGTTATTAGCTACTGGAATTGAAATTCTGTTAGAGTGGTGCTTAAATTGGTCATTTTTGGTTAATTCACAAAAGTATTAGTATTTTGAATATTGTAATAAGCGGTAAAGGAAAAAATAAAAGATAGAAAGTAGTAGCAATTTGAATAGCACGTGGAAAATTATTAGCTACTTGAAGAAATTATTTTAGATCGGTACTTACTTGCATCGCTGATTGTTTTTGGTAGTAATTGTAACTTCGCGCACGTTTCATTTTTATATAAAATCGAAAAATCGTATCGGATGGAAATTTTTTTTAAAATTGTATATTAAATTGCGTAATAAAATTATAACGGACCACGAATTGCTCATATACGTCTGCTAGGGATATTTGTAAAAAAGAAATGTGGTGGCGCAGTACATATATTCGGATACATTTTACAAATTTGGTCATGTGAACGAGCGAACCAATGGAAAAATATATAGGAAAAGGTGTAGGTGGATGAGTAGGTTGAAATGTAGGAAAAAAGATAGGTAAAGGTGATGAAATGTAGGTAAAAAATTTTTTTTTTTTAAAATATTCATTCAATGTTGAGGCATTGTCGTATTACGGTAGCGTTTAAGCAGGCGGCTGGAAGCCACAGATGCCTTGCCATGTAGTTGAAATCGACTCGAGTTGCAATGTTGCATCACATTTATTTTACTTTTTCGTTTGAGTTGTGTTGTTGCTGTTCGACTTCGATTCGATTTGCGTTGAAAATATCGTGGTAATTAGTTAATTAATTAATATAATTATGAAATAGGGAAAGGTAATCGATAATGCTTTTCGGTTAAGGTGTGAATTGCTTTGGTTTAGTCGATCTTTTCTCATTCGAGTAGCATTCATGAGTTGACAATGTCGGCGCCATTAGTCAATGATGAAATGCGTTATACTCGAACTGCAGAAAACAGTTCGATAATAACTAAACCAAATTACTTAAAATACGATAATTAGTTAATAATTATCGTGTTTCAAGTAATTTGGTTTGGTTGTTGTCGAACTGTTTTCTGCAGTTCGAGTATAACGCATTTCTATATTGAGTAATGGCGCCGGTAGTGTTTTCTAAAGTTTCATATAAAATATGATTTCGATTTCGAAAGCGGTTTCGGTTGTGTTTGTGCGGTAATTTTATCATTCGGTTCTTTTTTTTTTCATTTGGTGACCGGTATATTGTTGTTCCATGCAGTTGTCCTATTTTCCATTCGAGTAGCAGTTTGGGTCAGTAGTGGTATTTGGTGTATTTAATTTTGCGTAAGTTCACGGAGATGAGGTATGTGTTTAATAAATGGTACTGTATTATGCTTGCTTGTGGTGAATTTTGCTTTTTTTTGCTTTTTATTCAAGTGAAATGTGGACGCTAGGAACATAAATCTGTATCCACATGCGATCGTTCCAGAAAATCGGTTCTGGAGCGATCGCATGTGGAATATGCGTTTATGTTTCGTATTCGGTCGCGAAGTGAATCTCGTTCGTTCGGTTTTTTTTAGTTTCGGTCGTGAACGTGGAGATTCGATCGTGGTGATTGTTTACATTTGAATTGATAACGTTTTTTTATTTTTTTTTCTCAACTTTAATTTTTTTTGACGAGGTCGTAATTTTTTCCTTTTTTTTTCTCAATTTAAATTTTTTTGACCAGCTCAAAATTTTCTGACGAGTTCAAATTTTTTCCTTATTTTTTTTTTATCAATTTCAACGTTTTTTGACGAGTTCAAAATTTTTTCTTCAATTTTTTTTACCAACTTCGAATCAAGATATTTGCTTGTCTAATTTTCGAAATTTATAAGTTCAAAACATTACTCTATATTTGTTATTTTGAAAATGAAAGTTTAAAATATTTTCGCATAAAGTGGCAACATTTATTTACATTTCCAAAAGAAATTCAATCAGCTACTTCAATTTGAAAAAATTTCATATTGAATAAAAAATCTATTCAATTTGACGAGGTCGTAATTTTTTCCTCTTTTTTTTGCTCAATTTAAATTTTTTTTGACCAGCTCAAAATTTTCTGACGAGTTCAAATTTTTTCCTTATTTTTTGTTATCAATTTCAACATTTTTTGATGAGTTTAAAATTTTTTCTTCAATTTTTTTTACCAACTTCGAATCAAGATATTTGCTTGTCTAATTTTCGAAATTTATAAGTTCAAAACATTATTCTATATTTGTTATTTTGAAAATGAAAGTTTAAAATATTTTCGCATAAAGTGGCAACAGTTATTTACATTTCCAAAAGAAATTCAATCAGCTACTTTAATTTGAAAAAATTTCATATTGAATAAAAAATCTATTCAATTTGACGAGGTCGTAATTTTTTCCTCTTTTTTTTGCTCAATTTAAATTTTTTTTGACCAGCTCAAAATTTTCTGACGAGTTCAAATTTTTTCCTTATTTTTTTTTATCAATTTCAACATTTTTTGACGAGTTCAAAATTTTTTCTTCAATTTTTTTTACCAACTTCAAATTTTTCTGACGAGTTTAAAATTTTTCCTCAATTTTTTTTCTCAGAGGTCGTAATTTTTTCCTCGTTTTTTTCTCAACTTGAAATTTTTTGACGTGTTCTAAATTTGAATGCTTTTCCAAACTTTGAATTTTTTGATCAGGTTGTGTTATTATTTTTTAACAAACTGTTTTCAACGTTGTCACAGCAAATTTGTAAATACGAGTCCAGATCAATCTCGTTCGGTTTTTTTTAGTTTCGGTCGTGAACGTGGAGATTCGATGGTGGTGATTGTTTATACTTGAATTGATAACGTTTTTTTAATTTTTTTTCTCAACTTAAATTTTTTTTGACGAGGTCGTAATTTTTTCCTCTTTTTTTTGTTCAATTTAAATTTTTTTTGACCAGCTCAAAATTTTCTGACGAGTTCAAATTTTTTCCTTATTTTTTTTTTATCAATTTCAACATTTTTTGACGAGTTCAAAATTTTTTCTTCAATTTTTTTACCAACTTCAAATTTTTCTGACGAGTTTAAAATTTTTCTTCAATTTTTTTTCTCAGAGGTCGTAATTTTTTCCTCGTTTTTTTCTCAACTTGAAATTTTTTGACGTGTTCTAAATCTGAATGCTTTTCTAAACTTTGAATTTTTTGATCAGGTTGTGTTATTATTTTTTAACAAACTGTTTTCAACGTTGTCACAGCAAATTTGTAAATACGAGTCCAGATCAATCTCGTTCGGTTTTTTTTAGTTTCGGTCGTGAACGTGGAGATTCGATCGTGGTGATTGTTTATACTTGAATTGATAACGTTTTTTTAATTTTTTTTCTCAACTTAAATTTTTTTTGACGAGGTCGTAATTTTTTCCTCTTTTTTTTGCTCAATTTAAATTTTTTTTGACCAGCTCAAAATTTTCTGACGAGTTCAAATTTTTTCCTTATTTTTTTTTTATCAATTTCAACATTTTTTGACGAGTTCAAAATTTTTTCTTCAATTTTTTTTACCAACTTCAAATTTTTCTGACTAGTTTAAAATTTTTCCTCAATTTTTTTTCTCAGAGGTCGTAATTTTTTCCTCGTTTTTTTCTCAACTTGAAATTTTTTGACGTGTTCTAAATCTGAATGCTTTTCCAAACTTTGAATTTTTTGATCAGGTTGTGTTATTATTTTTTAACAAACGTGTTTTCAACGTCGTCACAGCAAATTTGTAAATACGAGTCCAGATCAATTCTTCAAGTCAGAAATTTTTCGTGTCAATTTTTTCTACAATTTTTCAATTTCCAAAGTTTTACAGCATGAAAATTGAAAACTTGAAACTTCGATTCTTCTTTTTAGTTTTCTTCTTTCTTCAGGAAAATAGCTCGTCAGAAAATGTAAGAAAAATTTTTGAGTTCGTCAGAAAATACAAGGAAAAGTTTTGACCTTGTCAAAAAATTGCGGAAAATTTATGATCACCTGCCACTTCGAATCCGTAAAACAGGCTCACGTGTTATAATTTCGTTGATGTGAATTAATTTTTTTTTTTTTTTTTCAAAGTTAATCTATTTTTTCCGAATGGTAAAATTTTTTCCTATATTTTGTGTTGAATATTCGTTTCTGTACGGCTGTGTGTTTTGTGTATTGGATAGTTGGTAATGTAAGCTGCAAATTTTTTTGAATATTAGTATAGAATAATTTTCGACTACGACTGCGTCTCTTGTGTATAGTATAGCTGCAATAGTTAGTATTGTAATTTGCAAATACTTTTGAAATTTCCGAAAATTTTATTTTCTTTGAATTATTAAACAGTTCCAACATTTTCTGAAATAGTTTTCTAAATTGAATTTTTTTTCGATTTGTTTTTCAGAAATTATTAAATTTCTTTGAATTTGAATTTTTTTTGAAAATGGTTTTTCTGAATATTAAAAGTGGTATTAAAATGTTAAATGAAACGAACGAATTTTGTTTTAAATTCCACTTATGTGAATTTTAAAGTGAAATTGCGTCGTTTCATTCAACAGTTTAATACTACTCTTAATTTTTAGAAAAAACAGTTTCAAGAAAAATTCAAATTCGGAAAAATTTAATTTTCGAAATAAAATTGAAAAAAAAATTTAAATTGCACTTTGAATAGATATACCTTTGAACGAAAATTTTTATTTTTTTTGAATTATTAAACAGTTTCAACATTTTCTCAAATAATTTTTCTAAATTAAATTTTTCTTCGATTTTTTTTTCTGAAATTAAATTTCTTTGAATTTGAATTTTTTTTGAAAAAGTTTTTTGTGAATATTAAAAGTGGTATTAGAATGTTAAATGAAACGAACCAATTTTGTTTTAAATTCCACTTACGTGAATTTTTCTTTTCTGGTGGATTTTTGTCGGTTCAAGTTGAAAACCACTGAACCATTTTTCAAGTTCGGGTTGTATTTGAAAGGTTTTTTTGCCTTGTTTTTTGTGAATATTAAAAGTGGTATTAGAATGTTAAATGAATCGAACCAATTTTGTTTTAAATTCCACTTACGTGAATTTTTCTTTTCTGGTGGATGTTTGTCGGTTCAAGTTGAAAACCACCGAACCATTTTTCAAGTTCGGGTTGTATTTGAAAGGTTTTTTGCCTTTCTGTAAGAAGTGGCTTTTGGTTGTTTCTGTAAATTTTTTTTTCACCCTCATATTGATCAAAAGCTGACAGCGATTTGTTTTTGGAGTTAGGAGTACCCTATGAATGTCTTCATCAATGTGTTCGTTGGTAGAATACCAGTTTATATTTTTTCCCCACTTTGGATTGGAGTTTCAAAATGGTCGATGATCGATGATGTGTTTCCGTGAATCGGTTGAATTTTCCCTTTTCTTTTTCTGTAGAGTTTTGAAATGTTTGATGAGTACGTGCGTTACCTACGGGTTTGCGGTCAAAAACGCTGGTTTTTTTGCGTGTTAATCAAAATGGTTATCGTCTATAATCTGTACATTTTCATGTATCTATTTTATCCTGCAAAGAATTCAAGTACATGGTTCAACGTACGCTAATGCTTGAGTACGATAAAAATTTGCAAAATTTTTCAAATTACAAGTATTCTAGAAAAATTTTTTGCAAAAAAATAATAAATGCGTATTTGTTGGAATTCAGTCGCAGAAGTCTGAGGAATCCGAGGTACGTTAGAGTGAAAAAGAGTACTTGAAAGTATTTTTCAACATTTAATCTTAACATTTTCGTTTTAAATTTGAAAGGTTTACTTTCGACAATTTCAATTTGGATATGTGAAAGTTGTTGGTTCATTCAGCAACAGATTGAAACATTGTTCTTACGACTACAAACGTCAATTTTAAGAAAGAACTGTAGGGAAAGGATATCTTTCAGTTTTTCTTGGTTCCTGATGCAATGGTTACTATTTGGTATCATATTGGCAAGGTTAATTTTTTATGGATTTTTTTCCATTACTGGAAGTATAGGCGTACTCAGGGGGGTTTCTGGGAGTTGGAGTTCCTCCCCCCCTACCGTATACAAAGCCCTTATTAAATATGGATTTTTCTCCAGTACTGGAATTATAGGCGTACTAGGGGGTTTCTGGGAGCTGGAGTCCCTCCCCTCCTACCGTATACAAAGATCTTATTAAATACGGATTTTTCTCTAGTACTGGAATTAAAGGCGTACTCAGGGGGGTTTCTGGGAGCTGGAGTCCCTCTTTCCTCCCTACTGTATACAAAGACTTTATTAAAATGAAACAAAAAAAATATTGCATAATACAAAAAAGTAATTAATTTTAATGTATAATATTTAATCAATGTCATTTCCCCTTCTCCTATTATTAGAACGAAGCAGTTTCTTTTTGCATGTTTCTGTGGGACTAGCTTTTTTCCTGCGGGTAGGTAGGAAGTCAGCTATCAGAGTATTCCTTTTTTTTTTTGCGATGTCGCTTATATTGCGTAGTGTTTTTTTCAATTATTCGTTCAATCTCGTTCCGATTTGCAGAATGAAAATTCGAAACTTTTGTCAACTCCATCTATACGGTTTTCTTTTTCATAAATCCATCTAGGTAAAAAAAGAATTCTTTTGGGTTTGCCGTAGTGTTGGAATTATAGGCGTACTTATGGGGGTTTCTGGGAGCTGGAGTCCCTCCCCTCTTACCGTATACAAAGACCTTATTAAATACGGATTTTTCTCCAGTACTGGAATGAAAGGCGTACTCAGGGGGGTTTCTGGGAGCTGGAGTTCCTCCTCCCTCCCTACTGTATACAAAGACCTTATTAAAATGTAAACAAAAAAAATATTGCATAATACAAAAAAGTAATTAATTTTAATGTATAATATTTAATCAATGTCATTTCCCCTTCTCCTATTATTAGAACGAACCAGTTTCTTTTTGTATGTTTCTGTGGGACTAGCTTTTTTCCTGCGGGTAGGTAGGAAGTCAGCTACCAGAGTATTTCTTTTTTTTTTGCGATGTCGCTGATATTGCGAAATGTTTTCTTCAATAATTCGTTCAATCTGGTTCAGATTTGCACAATGAAAATTCGAAACTTTTGCCAACTCCATCCATACGGTTTTCTTTTTCATAAATCCATCTAGGCAAAAAAAGTTCTTTTGGGTTTGCCGTAGTGTTGTCCATATGAATACAATTCGGATGCCGTCTCTTCTGATTGATTTTCGTATTTAACGGATTAGAGCTGTGGGTGTCGTCGGGTTCCAGTTTGGGTGGTTTTGTATTATATAGTGGTGTACAGTTCGGTTCGTTGTTCTGAAAGCATGGGTCTTTTAAGGGTACACATGCACTAGGAAATTCATTTTTACACCATAAGTTCGTCACCTACGGTTTTCGCAGTCAAAAATGCTGGTTTTTTTGCGTGTTGTCATTTATTCCCCCGTGGGAATGTAGGAAGGGATCACTGGGTGGTACCGGCTCTTTCCCGCGGGGGAGTGAGTGCCTTGTTGATTTTCGTTACGCCTAATCCATGTAATTGCTGAAATTATGATAGTTGCTTGTCTAATTTACGAATTTTATAATTTCAAAACGTTTTACTATTTTTCTCATTTTAAAAATGAAAATTGGAAACATTTTTGCATAGAGAAGTAACATTTATTCATATTTCCCAAAAAAATTTCAATCAGCTATTTCAATAGAAAAAAATTTACACTGAATGAAGAAAATATCCATTGAAAATGGTTCATTGCAGTACGAATAAATTTTCAGTTGAAATAGCTAGTTGATTTTTTTGAAATGAATGGAAATGTTTTTTATGTTAAAATGTTATGAAATTTCATTTTTCAAAATGTGCAAATTGGTAGCAGGGTGTGATGGTATAAATTTCATAAAGTAGGCAAGCAAATGCCTACTCTAAGTATTGGGCAATACTAAAAAAACTTATTATATGAAAAAAAGATATAATTTAAATAAAGATATTTTAAAGTAAATAATTTAAATGAAATAGAAAAAAATTTATAATAAAGATGAAAGAAATGAAAAAAAATTTGAAATGAAAAAAAAATTAATTTAAATAAAGATAATTTAAACTAAATAATTTTAATGAAATAGAAAAAAATTTATAATAAAGTAGAAAGAAATTTATTTTAATAATTTAAACTTTGTATTCGGCAATTACATGGATTATGTGTTTTTCTATCGCGTCTTCGTCTTCGTCTTCTTTTTTGGGTTGTCCTCAAAAACGTTTCCGCTTCCTTGAATATCGTGATTTTTGGTTGTCGTTTTTCACTGTAAATACGAATTCAAATCAGACAGCAAGAGGCTAAGCGCTTTATTAGTTAGACGCCATTTTTCAGAGGCGATGCTATGCGCCAAAATGGTCGATGATGTGTTTCCGTGAATCGGTTGAATTTTCCCTTTTCTCTTTCTGTAGAGTTTCGAAAGGTTTGATGAGTACGTGCGTCACCTACGGTTTCGCTGTTGAAAACGCTGGTTTTTTTGCGTGTGTGAATTTTTCTTTTCTGGTGGATTTTTGTCGGTTCAAGTTGAAAACCACTGAACCATTTTTCACGTTCGGGTTGTGTTTGAAAGGTTTTTTTGCCTTGTTTTTTGTGAATGGATTATGTGTTTTTCTATCGCGTCTTCGTCTTCTTTTTTGGGTTATCCTCAAAAACGTTTCCGCTTCTTTGAATATCGTGATTTTTGGTTGTCGTTTTTCACTGTAAATACGAATTCAAATCAGACAGCAAGAGGCTAAGCGCTTTATTAGTTAGACGCCATTTTTCAGAGGCGATGCTATGCGCCTTATTATTTAGACGCCTCTCTTTTCACTGTAAATACGAATTCAAATCAGACAGCAATTTCTTCCTGGAGTAGGAATAACCTTCTAGGCCTATTTGTCAAAGGTTTGATTTTTGTTATAGTAAGTCAAGTGAAGTTGTGTTGTGTGAAATGTAGTCTATTTGGTTTGGTAACGAGTCAAGTTCGTAGTTTTTTTCAAAGTCCTAGCCGCACGATGTTCGTCTTTCTTCTCAAGTTTCGAGTATAAATTAGAGGGACAAGTTTGATAATCTGTAATAGTCGCTTATTATTATTACAAGGAATTGGTTTGTTTTGGTGTTTCTGAGGGACCTTTCTCCTCCCCCTGCAGGCAGGTTGGAAGGGTTTGTCGGGTGGTACCGGTCCCTCTAGTTAGTAATGGTTTTGTAAATTTCTTGTTTCCTTTTATTTGTATTCTTTTGTATATACGGTGAAATGCCAATTGGAGGTGTTTTTTTGCGTTTATTTTGTGCGGTACAATTTGAAATTATATTTATTGTGGTTGAAGCTGCAAACGTATTTTCCTTGTGTTTAGTTTGTTCGATACGATCTGTATTTATATTTATTGAAAAATAAATACAAATTGTTTTGTTTAAATAAACGCAAGAAAAATATCGTTGCAGCTTGAAGGACATAAATATAAATAGAAAATGTATCGAACGAAATGAATGGAAGAAAAAACTTTTGAATTTGTGTTTCACTGTTAATAGAACAGAATACATATACATAGAAGGAAACAATGAATATACAAAGAAAATTTAAACAGTAAAATAACCTGAAAAAATTCAATTCAAGTAGAAAAAAATTTTATCACTATTTAAATCGTAATATGAATAGCATGTATGCAAGTTTGGCTGTGCTAGTAATGAGCATTATGTAAATCACACTATCAATACTTTTGGTGTTGTTCTTGAATGAAACCTCTCTCATTTCATCTAAACGTTTTTCTTCTTCATAATTCTATTCGCGCGATTTCGGTTAGTCTGGCCGCACGTTGTTCTTCTTTCTTCCCTACCTTCTTTTTGTATGTTTCTTAGATACCATCTTTCTCTCCTTTCCCTCTGCAGGCCAGTAGGAAGGGATTATTCGATTCGAGTAAGTATTCTCCAGTAGCTATTTGATACTAGTGCGACAACTGTTTTCAGCTATCAGAGTCTTTGTGTATGTTTCTTAGAGACCATCTTTCTCTCCTTCTTCTTTGCTGGTCAGTAGGAAGGGATTATACGAGGAAGTATTCTGCAGTAGTTATTTGATGCGAGTCCGACAACAATTTTCAGCTATTTGAGTCTTTGTGTATGTTTCTTAGAGACCATCTTTCTCTCCTTCTTCTTTGCTGGTCAGTAGGAAGGGATTATATGAGGAGGTATTCTGCAGTAGTTATTTGATACGCGTCCGACAAACATTTTTAGCTATCAGAGTCGTTTTGTATGTTTCTTAGAGACCATCTTCTTTTCCTGCTCCTCTGCAGGCCAGTAGGAAGGGATTAAATGAGGAAGTATTCTGCAGTAGTTATTTGATGCGAGTGCGACAACAAAGTTTATAGCTATCAGAGTAGTATTTTTCGTGGTCGTATTTGCGAAATGTTTCCTTCAAATGTCTTCTCAATAATTTGGTCAATTCTATACAGATCGAAATTTTTGAATATTTAAAAATCAATATACGAATATTTTTTTGTATGTTTTTCAGAGGCTATTCTCCCTCCCTCTGCAACCACACGATTGTTTTCTTCATAAATTCATTCCCGCTATAAAAATATCTGACAAATTTAAAAAGGATTTATATTCTAAAAATAATTAATAATTAATTAAAGTTTAAAAAAGGTTGGTGTACGTTTTATTTCGATGTCGGTCGTTCGGAAAGGTTTTTGTTTTTCGTATAGGCAGTTTGTACTCAGCCATCATTCTGTATTTATTCAATTCGACTTGAGTATTAAGAGCGAAGCCAGGGATTGTATTCTTTTTTGTACTTTTGTTCCTGAGGCAAAAAATAATAATTCCTTTGGGTTGGACGTAGTGTGATATATATGAATAGAATTCGGATGTTGTTCCCTGTGATAGATTTTCGTATTTGACGGATTCGAGGCTTTGGTGTTGTCGGGTTCCAGTTTGGGTGCTTTTGTAGCATACAATTATGCAGACTTTAATTTTGGGGTACGATTTATTCGGTTGTCCAGCCTGCATTTCGTATTTGTTACCCATTTCGATGATCGTGATAATGAGGCTCGTTTAATGCAAAGTACAAGAAAATCAATAACAGTTGTAGTTGTTTTTGAATTGAAATTAGATAAAGTGTGTTATAAATGAACACAATTCGTATGTTGTCTACTTGGAAATGGTTACTTTGCTCCCTGAAACGTAAATATTTTTCGAATTCTGTAGAATGAAGTAGGTTCAAATTTCTCGTCTTCTTCACGCGATTTGTACCGAATAAGTACAAAATCTTAGCATACACTTTACGCCTAATCTAAGTGATTGCCGAATCAAGATATTTGCTTGTCTAATTTTCGAAATTTATAAGTTCAAAACATTACTCTATTTTTGTTAATTTGAAAATGAAAGTTTAAAATATTTTCGCATAAAGTGGCAACATTTATTTACATTTCCAAAAGAAATTCAATCAGCTACTTCAATTTGAAAAAGTTTCATATTGAATAAAAAATTTATTCAATGATGAAGAATGTTTTTGCAGCACAAAAAATTTTCCAGTTGAAATAGCTGTTTGATTTTATTTTGAAAATAATTGTAATGTTGTTTTTTATGTTGTAAGATGATGAAATTTCATTTTCAAAATGATAAAAATGGTAGTACGTTTTGTAGGTATAATTTTCTTAAATCAGGCAAGGAAAAAAAAGTTTGAATTAAAATAATATAAATTGAATAATCGTAATCGAATAAAAAAAATTTTATAATAAATATAAAAGTAGTTTAATTAATAATTTCAGTTTTTAATATCATGTATTCGGCAATTCCATGGATTATGTGTAAAGTAATCAGCAGTGACTGTTGATTTCTTTGTTGTATGTTAGTATAGAAAGAGACGAAATTATTTTCCTCGATGTTGGTTGAAGCAAACGATTCATAGATATGCTTCAGGGTGTAAGTAACCTTCCAGTCCATTTTATTGTGTTTGTGTATATGTGGGTGGTGCTGGTCCGGAATTTTCTGTTGTCTGAGTAGCGATATTCGACTGTTATTCTTCAAATGATTGGTCTTTCCAACATTTGTTTGAATTCTAGTTGATAGTTTTAATTCGGTAATCGAAACAAATTACTAAAAACATGTTAAAAAATCAATCAATTAAGTTTCAACTGGCTCAAAATTCTGGACCGTTTTACTCTTTCAAATGATTGGTCTTTCCAACATTTGTTGAGTTTGGGGGTGATGCTGGCCTTGTGCTGTAGGGTATTGCAAGCTGACCCTTCTCGGTTCTGCATGTTCCACGATAATTGATTTCTGGACCTTTTTACTCTTTCAAATGATTGGTCTTTCCAACATTTGTTGAGTTTGGGGGTGATGCTGGCCTTGTGCTGTAGGGTATTGCAAGCTGACCATTTCTCGGTTCTGCATGTTCCACGATAATTTTGGTTTCTTTCTTTTCAATGGCCGGTCTCTTTCTTTTTTAATGGCCGAATCACCAGTGTCTTTGCCTTGTTCATAATTTCTAGTGTGGGTAGAGGAAAACTCCTGCGGGAATGTAGGATGGGATTATTAGTTGGCACTAACCCTCTCCCGCAGGAGGTGGCAGTAGGAGTACTCGGCAAATTCGTAGGCAGTGGAGAATTACTCACTTCTTTTACCCTCAAACCAGTACTCCTACTGACATTCTCTTTCTTTTTTCAGTTGAAGTAGTGTTGAGTTTGCCTCCTTTTGTTTTTGATCGTTGGGGTCTCGTTGATTTTTGTAGACGAGTTTTTTCTGTTCAATGGTGGAAGTAGTGTTGACTTTGTCCCCTAGAAAATCCTTTCGTAGTTGTGGTCTTTCGTCTCTCATTGACGTTTGTAGTTGTTTTTACTTCGGGATCAGTATCGCTGGTGTCAGGTTGGTCATTCCAATCCAAAGAAGTGTAGAATGTTGTCGAATGCTATTTTTCAAGGGTTTATTATGGCGTTGTTGGTTGGTTTGGTAGGTGGTACTGCCATTCCCTCCTCCGCGGGGATGTAGGAAGGGAGTACCGGGTGGTATTGGCCCTTTCCCGCGGGGGAGTAGTAGTCTTTGGTCTTTCGGATCTCGTTGACGTTTGTAGACGTCTGCTAAACTATCCTCTGGATAATTTAGCAGACGACTACAAGCGTCAGCGAGAGCGGAAAGATCAAAGATATTGATTGCATTTTGTCTTTCGTTGGCCATTCAGCGCTCCCCTTGCTTCTACGGTTCTTCTTTGGTATTTGAAATAAGCCTCATTGGGATGGTTTTCATATTCCGCCAATTCAGTATCCATTTTTACAGCACGTTGCGAGTCAAAGTCTCTGGGATGGTAGGTGGTACTGCCATCCTCTCCCCCGTGGGAATGTAGGAAAGGAGTATTGGGTGGTACCGGCTCTTTCCCGCGGGGAGTAGAAGGTTTGACGATTATGCAAATGTTGTTCACTTTGTCCATTTTTGTTTCCGTTTTGCTCTACTTATTCGAAACCAATAAAGAGACGAGATGATCTTCGATTTGAGTCGAGATATAATTTGAGAAGGATTATCGATCCCGATCTGGGATTTAATTGTGTTCTTGTAGAGCGATATTGGGATCAGGATTATTATTCGTTCTCAAATTATATCTCGACTCAAATCGATGATCTTTTCATCTCTTTGGATTACTTAACATAATTTTTCATTCATTATATTCTTGGATAGAACAAAGATATTGATTGCATTTTGTCTTTTGTGGCCTTTCAGCGCTCCCCTTGCTTCTACGGTTTTTGTTTGGTATTTGTAATAAGCCTCATTGGGATGGTTTTCACTTTGTGATGTTTCTTCGATGTACTTCGTAGGTATGTTCTATCGGGTCTCATTGACGTTTGTAGTTGTTTTTATTTCTGTATCACTATCGTTGGTGTCAGGTTAGTTAAGTCTGAATTACACAATTCTGCCAATAATTCAGAATCCATTTTTACAACACGGTCACAGTTTAACATCAATCGGGTCTCATTGACGTTTGTAGTTGTTTTTATTTCGGTATCACTATCGCTGGTGTCAGGATCATGTCTGAATTACACAATTCCGCCAATTCAGAATCAGAATCCATTTTAAAACACAGTTTAACATCAAATTTCCAACAAAACTGTTCTAAATCGAGACGTTTAGCATGTTTCTTCGATGTACGGACTCTGAGGCAGCAGTATACTGCTTTTGGATTTTTTCTCAATTTTCTCACAGGAGATAATTTATTTTCGTTTAATATTGACGAGATTTTTGCTGCTGGTGCTTTTAATTTCCATTTCGATACTCAAATGTTTAGTTTATTTATGGATTGCTATCTTGGTTTTACCTCCCTTTTCAAAGCTATTAAAGAGAGTAGATGAATGTCGATTTTACAAAATACACAAACTTAGAATATAAAAAATACACAAATTTAGAATATAAAAAATACACAAATTTAGAATATAAAAAATACACAAACCAATAATTAAAATACACAAATTTTCAAAAGTAATCATGAAAGATCTATGATATCGATTGCATTTTGTCTTTACGACTTTTTTATTCATATATCTGAAATTTTCTATGTCATTATAACTGGTCGGGTTGTCGGGGGTTTACATGGTAGCGAAAACTGAATTGCGCGCAGCAAAAATCGCCTTGTGAGCTTTTAATGTTTTTCTGTCCTGCGTATATTGCGACATCAGTGAACTGCTGATCTTTTGAAAACGTGTTATTTCCAGGAAAAGTGGTTGCAATAGTTATATCATAGTCGAAACTCCAGTTTTCTCGCAAGACATAATCTATTTTCGGTGAAATAGTTGACGATATTTTTGCTAATTTCGTAATTCAGCATCTATTTTCACTCGAATATTTTACGATATTTTTGCTAATTTCGTAATTCAGCATCTATTTTCACTCAAATATTTGACGATATTTTTGCTAATTTCTGGGATGGTAGGTGGTACTGCCATCCTCTCCCCCGTGGGGATGTAGGAAGGGAGTTTTGGGTGGTACCGGCTCTTTCCCGCGGGGGAGTATAAGGTTTGATAATGTTTGTCATATCGAAATGTTGTTTACCTTTTCCATTCGTGTTTCCGTTTTGCCCCACTTGTTCGAAACCAATAAAGAGACGAGATGATCTTCGATTTGAGTCGAGGTATAGTTTGAGAACGATTATCCCGATCCTGATTTGGAGTTTAGTTGTGTTCTTGTAGAGCGATATTGGGATCAGGATTATTATTCGTTCTCAAACTATATCTCGACTCCAATCGACGATCTTCTCGTTTCTCGGGATTACTTACTATAATTTCTACATAAACGTATGATTAAAAAAAACACCACAGATAATTACTTCTTCTCTCTCATTTTTTATTCATTCTATTCAGGCGAGTTTCAAGTCTGCAGTCTCCGTTGGTTTTTGGAATAAGCCCCATTGGGATCGTTTTTTCAGTTGTTGCTTTATTCCAAGTCTTTTAGTATGTTTCTTTGATGGACGGACTCTGAGGCAGCAGTATACTTCGTTTTTTGATTTTTCTCAATTTTCTCATTAGACATCCCCGCCATCCAGTATACTACGCGCATGTCCATCACGTAATGCAACGCCAACACGAGACTTGGCGTCGTCACAGCGAGTAGTT